>OMLM01018964.1:0-20779 GCA_900302695.1 Helostoma temminkii | reverse complement strand
TGTGTTACAGTTCCCCCCTCCGACCAGCTGAGGCAGTGTCCCTGGAAGTCTCTGTATTTTGGTTACCTTGTTTTGTTTTTTCACTCACTTCCAGGGGCATGTCTCGGCTGGCCGGAGTGAATTCAGGTGTGTGTTTTTAGCAGCTGTTTTGTGTTAGTTAATCACTGTGTCTGGTATTTAAGTTGGTGTGTTTTTGTTAGTCATTCGCTAGTGTGTCACATGTCTGCCTTGTTTGTTCCTTGTTCCTGCCACTTACCTTTTCCCCGACCTCTAGCATTTTCTTCACGCGTAGTAAGTACTCCTCAGTGTAGTTAGTTTGTTAGTTCCAGCCATGTGCTGCGGTTTTTGTTTATCTAGTTAGTTAGTTCCAGCTCTGTGCTGTGGTTTTTGTTTGATTTGTTTTCTGTCTAGTTAGTTCCAGCCTGGTGCTGTGTGTTTTGTTTTGTCTAGTTAGTTCCAGCTCTGTGCTGTGGTTTTTGTTTGATTTGTTTATCAGCTAGTTAGTTCCAGCCTTGCGCTGCGTTTTTGGTTTTCGTCAGTAGTTTGCCTGCCTTTTGCAGTGTTCCCTGTTTTCTTCCTCCGTTTTTGGGAGGTTTTGTTTGTTCCTGCATTGCATTGCAGTCTGCTCTGTTTGTTTTGACTCTGGTTTCATTTTGTTAATAAATTGCCGGGGTTAGTAGAACTCTGTACTCGTTGTTTTTCTTGCTCTTGGATCTGCCAGTTAGCCTGTTTGTAACACCGGGAAGTAAAGATGGTATTCTGATATAGTGACACATATGTTTGTAGTGAAATTATTAACACGGCAATAATACATTTAAAGTTCAGTACAAATAAGCAAAATAAACACTCAGTCCATATGATGGGGGTGCTGAAAGGCCAATACAGTATATACTATACAATACAATTAGTCACCCTTGGTGTCTGGAGCGCCAAGCAAGATTTCACCTTAACGATGATGATGAGAAATGTGAGGTATCACCTTAGAACTACACGGGAGGAGCTTGTGAATAATTTCTTAAGGCGAGCAGTTGGGACCACAGTCACCAAACAAACTATTGGTAACACAATACCATCCCCACTACTCAAGCGGGCACATCTAAAGGCCTGTCTGGAGTTTGCCAATGAACATCTAAATGATTCAGAGAAGTATTGGGAGAAAGTGTTGTGGTCATTTGAGACCAAAATTGTATTTTTTTATTTATTTTTTTTTTTTTGCATCAACTCAACTAATGACAACAACCCTGCTGAAGGTTGTGAGCAACACAGGGCAGGCTAGGCACCCCAGCATCATCATCATGATCCATGCCTTTGTTTTTTTGTTTTGTTTCAGTCCCTTCCAATCATGCCTATTTTCTACCTTTGTCTTCCTGGTTTTGTTTCCTTCACTCACTCCCTGATCCACCTGGCCACATCTCCTGCTCTGCTCTCACCCGTTCCAACTCACTTTATCATCCCAGCTGCAGCCACTCACCACATAATGGACTCTGCATATATTCCCTGTTCTTACCCATCTATCTTGTTGGATCATCTGTGTTAGATCTGTTATGAGCCTCCAGTTCAATCTTCTGAAGTTTTTCTTCCTGTTGTGTTTCCATTACCGTGCCATCTGCTTCACCACTGAAGACTTACATGCTATGCTGCACTGGACTGTTTGTCCTTGTTTGTTTTCTGCCAGGTTTGCCTCATCTTCATTGTCTGTTTTCACCTGTTATCCATGCAATGCCAGTTGCCGCACTAGTTTCTGTTCACACTCTCCCTTGGTTATTGTAGTCTTGTGTTTTCCCCCTGTCTTTTCCTATCTGTTTCTACTTACCTTTTGTATATTAGTTCAGTTGTTATTTTTGCATTAGGTAGTAAGATGGTTTTCCTCCATATTGATTGATTTGCTGTTTTCTGTATCACCACAGTTTTATTAAATCTATTTACCCCTTGTACCTTGTCTGCTTGTGTGCATTTGGGTCCACCATTCTTGTACCACCCTGACAATGAGATTGTTTCTGTTCTCTCTCAGAGTACTATGTGAACAAAACAGCCCATCATTCTGGTACAAATTAGCCTTTGTTTCATCTGTTTTATTACCAGTGGTCTGAACCTTGTTGTAAACCATCTGTATTTACATTATTGAAGGCATCTCTTGATTGTAGATTTTGACAGTGATACTTCTACCTTCACCAGAGGATTCCTTCTCCAGAGGATTCTTGAAGGGATTTTTCTTCACCAAGGAAGTGATCATCCACTTTCAATATCTTCCATAGCTCATAGCTTTCTTTTGAATATACAACTAAAATTGTAGAAAACAACTAGAATATACTATATAACTGTTAATTTTGCCACACCTTCATTTTTTTGCTATCTCTTTTAGGTTTAGGTTGTTTTCTTTTCTTTAAAACCTACCATCTAATGATAGCCTCCTTCACTTGCATTCTTGTATTCCAATGCCAACTCAGATTTTAACCCCATACCTTTTATCTGCTTTATTTGTCCTGAAATGATAACGTACTAGACTGCATCAGGTGTGTTAACCAGCCTAAATACTATTTAGCCCCTGAATATGGTAGGTATTCTGTTTAATTGGTCTGCACTTATATAGTGCTTTTCTACCTCATGGGTACTCAAAGCATTTTGACACTGTTTCTCATTCACCCATTCACTCACACAAGCACATACCGATGGCAGAGCTGCTATGCAGCTGACCCGAATTATCAGGGACAACTTGGGGTTGGGTCTTGCCCAAAGATACTTTGACATATGGGAATGGAACCACCGATCCTATGACTGGTAGACAACGGCTTTACCTCCTCAACCACAGCCACAAAAGGCAAAATCATAACACTACAAGATGTATTCCTTCAAGGCATATGTGAAAGTTGATTCTTTTCTTGAGAATTGCGGGGAAGAATGGCATTTACTAAGTTGACTAAATAGAGCATTCCATGGGTGAATCCCAGTTTCCTTACTTAATTAGTAGATGTTCCGCTCCATCTTAAGCAACATCCCAGAGCCTCTTATTTTACTCTGAGGAGCAAGGATTGAGGGGAGATATGTGTAGATACACAAGACCATCCTTGTGAAATCTGCTGTCAATTGGCTGCAGACAATCGCTCTAATCTGAACCTGCATCACAACACCAGTGTAGTTTTATGTTGACATAAACAGAAACAATATAACACATTCATCATCTGTATTGTGGATCTATAGGCCTTATTGACAAAGAGCCCTGAACAACTTCCTTTACTAGAAACAGGCTGTTTGTCTAAAATATCTGTGTTCAGAGCTGATTATGTCTCACACTCGAATGAATTTAGCCTTACCGGTTATCATTTGACATGCTTTGTGAGAAGGGTCCCTGTGCCCGATTAATTACTTGAACTTCCAACATTTACATTTACATTTACATTTAGTCATTTGGCAGACGCTTTTGTCCAAAGCGACTTACAAGTGAGGTATAAAACAAGCAAAACTCTAAGTCAAGGAGAAGGAGGATTTCTGCTTCCAGATGATCGGATAGATTTCTGGCATGTCAGAAATTTTGGTCAGCTGTATTGCAGTGTGAGCATTTCTATGATCAGATTTCTTATGGCTGCTGTCAAAATTAGCTTGTTTTAACATAAGTGGAGTGGTAATATACTATTATATATGGTTAAAACTGCACTATACACAGATCAGCCACTATGTTATAACCATGTTGTGGCTTATGGGTGGGATATCAAACAAAACTTCTCTAGAGAAAAGACGTGTAGAGATCCACATGATGATCTTTCAGCCATTCCGGTCTTGTTCTCCATTCATTGTAGAATTGCAAAAATAAAAAAATTAGAATAAAGCTATTTTGCTTTATCAGTGTGTATTAGAAAAGTCACCACATAAACCTGACTGTTTTGTGTCTGTGTGTTCTGTGTGGATAGTCAGTATAAGCTTCTCATCTGGGCCGACTGTCTGACCCTCCTAACCACTCAGCTTAGTTCCTCAGACTTCTGTGCTCACATTAACTTCTGTCCATCATCTCAGAAGAGCACACAATGTCCAAAGAAGATGAGCCAACAAAACTAAAACTAAGAAACGCAATACACAAAGCTAAGAGCCGCTGTAACTGGCTGCCACCCAACAGGCACTATTCTAGAATTTTAACACTGAATATCAAAAAAATGCAAATAATCAATAAACAATTTTGCCAGTTGCTGACGACACACCCAGTGTCTGGGTATTAAAGTCTAAATAAATGGCAAACCGCGGACTGTAAAATATATAAACAGGTTTTAATAAATAAGCAGATTTATATTCATAAAAAAAACTAATTCAAAATGGACAAACTCCAATCCAACAAAAATGGCTACAGTAACTCTAAAGTGTGATTGACAGTTGATCCACAGATGACCTGTGTCATCAGAAACAGATTTTTCAGAGGAAAGGACATCTCGTGTTTCCAAAAGCTTTTGGTTTTCTTGGTTACTCTCTCATGGTGTCTTTTCCTTGCAACCCTCCATGTAGCTTCAGTGGGAGGGGCTAAAACAGTGTGGGAAACGTGGATGCATTTAAGGAAATCGGGATTCACCCCATTGGTTAGTTGAGCATGGACAGTTTTCATAGATGCAAAGATATACATGTCCCCTTCCATAGTGTTGGTGATAAAGTCTATAATGGCAAAAAGTTCAGATCTTCTTGGAAATCAATGACATTGCCCTTGTGTTCAGTCCTACTTGTGTAAGTCTACCTGCACAAGTCCACTGAACAAGAAGAAATTTTTTTTCGTACTGTTTAAAAATGTTTTGTTCCTTCCACCCTATTTTCTGTATATTTAATTTACTCCTGAACCTAGACAGTATGCATCAGGTTTTTGTTGACATATTCCTACTGCACACTCTCACACACAATGCCCAAACAGTTTCTCCTCTACATAATTTTCCCTTCTCTTATGAAAGTTTGCAGTCAACAATTTCTGCATGAAATTCAAAGCTCTGAATTTACCTACAGAGTAATCATTTCAGCTACACCTTCCTACCTTAACATGCTCATCCAGGTACAATTCCTCTTGCTCACTAAACTCAACAAATGCTGCTTGGTAGTCCAGGAACCAAACTGCAAGAGATTCTAGACAAAGCTTTTCAGCACAACTGGGTGGTAGAATGAGCTACCAAAGTCTGCACACTCAGCTACCTCACTCACAATATTCAAAAAAACTTTGAAAACAGAGCATTTCCAAACCTTCCTGTGTTCCTAAAGTTGACAAAACAATTTTAAATGTACATTCTTTACATTTCCACATTAATGTAATGACTGCAAAAGAGGAGAGTGGTAAATGTAAGTTAACTCATTATCTTCTGTATAAATTATGATCTTACTGTATTTACACTTACCTTTACTCATGATTCAGGCTGCATTCTCATAAAGGGCAATGCTATTGCTAAAGGAACAGACAGAAGCCACAGCCACAGTTTCAGACTTGCTATGGAAGAGATGGAGAGGCGAGCATAAATTACCAGCTGTGGGAAGCCAAGAGTACCAACTACAGCTATCACACAGAATGTCCCAGACAAGGTCACTGAGTTTTTACCGTAAGATCCAAGCCTTGTTGCACAGAGGTGCAACAGACTAGAAACTTTGTCTTCTCATGCCACGACGTTAAATGCCAGTAGCATAATTGCCATTCTGAATTACCCTGTGTCCTTCCTCCTCCTGTGGATGAGGACTTCTGTTCCAAGTGGCTTTAGCTTTATTAATGGAAAATCTAGTGTTTCCCTTACTGAAGGTTCACAGACTTACTAATTTTTTACTACTTTCTTTTATAGTAAATAACACCGATGTCATGGTTAATTTCATTCTTGTTGCAGGCGTCTGATGAGTCTGCAGGAAGACAGAATCACAGGGCAATGGAAATACAGCGAGATTTGTATGGGGATGGGCCTGACTTGTGCTTTCCCTGGACTGATCAACAACTACCACAATTACATCATCTCCTTTGCTGAAGATGAAGCTGGTAATTGATTAACCTAAAGGAACAATATGTAGCACTGACACTGAGCATTCAAAAGGGGTACTACAGTTAAGTTTTTTAGCAACTGAAATGAATCAGGGGCTGAGTCATAATTGTCATGGACTTATATTTTCTTTAAAGGAAGAGAGGCATCTTGATCACTTGCTTTATGTGTATGGCTCATCTATGAATTGTTTTTTATCAATCCCTACACTGATGTAAAATTCATACCTTGCAATCTTAGAACCAAGAAAACACAAATTTAGATATATTATTAGTGTATTCACAGCACTCCACTTTTTCCACATGTTGTTATGTTACAGCCTTATTTTAAAATTTAATTAAATTGTAAGATTTAATTACTTAATAAAAATGTATTTTACTCAAGATTCTACAAACAATACCACAAAGTGAAAGAAATTAGCTTGAAATCTTAGCCATTTTATTGAAAATAAAAAATGAAAAAAATCACATGTATTCACAGCCTTTACCATGACACTCAAAACTGAGCTTAGGTGCATCTTGTTTTCACTGATCATTCTACCTGTGGTACATTTAATTGATTGCACATGCTTTGGAAAGGCACACACCTGTCTATATAAGGTCTCACAGTTAACAGTGCATGTCAGAGCACAACCTAGTCTGTAGATGTCCAAGACAGGATTAGAGCAAGGCACAGATCTGGGGAAGGATACAGAGAAATTAATGCAGTATTAAAGGTCCCAATGAGCACAGTGGCCTCCATCATCCGTAAATGGAAGTTTGGAACCATGGGGCATGAGAGAGAGAGAGAGAGAGAGAGAGAGAGAGAGAGAGGTGGGTATTTTGTGATTGGGCCATTTGAGTGGCTTTCCTCTCCTCCACACAGATCGCTATGAGTTTGTTCCAATAGTAATCCATTTGTGTTTGAGTTTTTAACACCGTAAAACTCTCATACAGCTGCTTAGTGGCTTTACATAAATATCAAAGTTAAAAAAAGGAAAAAAAAATTTTTGACTTAAAAGACTTAATTGTAACAGCAGTATCTTTGCAGACTACACACAGGAAGAACATAACAGCAGAGTGAGGTCAAGACCACAGCTTGCAATAAGTTCAGCACAGTCACATAGAGAACAACTCACTTTCAGCAAGTTAAAGTGAGTTTGTGAAGAAATGAAGAATTGAACCTTTATGTACAAGCAATTACAAAGCAAAAACAAATCTTCATCTCACAAACATCTCACTTTAAACAATTTCAGACTACTGAAAGTGTTTGTTGTAAGGAATTGTGTAAGATTCTTTAAATTGCTGTTAAATATGTTCTAACTTCTAAGTCAAAAAATTTACCGTGTAAACAGTGCCTTGAAAAAATAGTAACCCCACTTGCCCCTTTCTTATTTTGTTGCATTACAATTTGGAATTTAAATAGATTTTTATTTGCCACAAAAATGCTACACAAAATAGTCCAAGCTGATGAAGTAAAATGAAATTCTAAAAAATGATCTAAAATAAAAAGCTTTATCTCAGCTTCCATACATACCTGCTCTAAGTCCCAGAGTCTGCAACCCCACTGAGCAAAAGGCGGCATCAAGCAAGCAGCATGATGAAGAACAAGGAGCTCTCCAAACAGTTAGAGTATAGAGTATATAAGCATAAATTGGGGTTGGGTTACCAAATAAATCCCAAACTTTGACTATCCTTTGAAGCACATTAACACAGCAAAGTGGAAGAAATATGCCATCACAGTAAACTTACCAAGAGAGGGTCACTCACCAAAAGTCACGGACCTGGCAAGGAGGGCATTAATAAGAGAAACATCCAAAAGACCAACAATAAACCTGAAAGAGCTGGAGAGCTTTACAGCAAACTTTTAGCTGTACACTCCAGGGATGTAAGCTTTAAGGAAGAGTGGCCAGAAGAAAGCCCCTGCTTAAAGAAAAAAAAAAACTGGAAGGATCATCTTCAGTTTGCCAAAACACAGGTGGGATACTTCCCAAACATCTGGAAGAAGGAACTGTGGTCAGATGAGACTAAAATTGAACTTTTTGGTGAAAATTTAAAAAAGCAATATGTCTGGTGCAAACCCAACAAAACCATCCCCAAATTGAAACATGGTGGTGGCAGCATGCTATGGGGGTGTTTTTGATCAGCAGGTACTGGGAAACTAGTCGGAATTAAAGGAGCAATGAATGGTGCTAAATTTAGGGGGGTGACTAGATATTCACACAACAAGTTTCTTAAGAAAGGAAGAAACCTCTAGCAGACCTGGGCTCAAGGTGGACGGCCATCTGCCTCAGCCGGTTGGGGTCAGTGGAAGGAAAAAGAGAAAGAGAGAAAAGAACAGCAGATCACAAAACCAATAACAACAACAGTTAGGCAGGTTAAATGGACCAGCAACAGAACATCCAGAATACACAGCTTCAGGGCTAATGATATGGTTCTATGAGGTCCTTACGGTACAAAGGGCCTTGATCATTAAGTGCTTTATATGTGAGGAGAAGAATTTTAAATTCTATCCTGGATTTTACAGGGAGCCAATGGAGGGAAGCTAATGAAGGAGGAATATAATCTCTTTTACTAATTCCAGTCAGAACTTTTGGATTAGCTGGAGGCTTTTTAATGAGTTACTGAGACACCCTTTTAGAAGGGAATTACAGTAGTCCAGTCTAGAAGTAACAAATGCATGAACTAGTTTTTCAGCATCACTTGTCATGCAAAGTAAGCTATATGATTAGACATTGTGTCTCTGAGGTTTTTGGGCCCAAATAGAATAACCTCTGTCTTGTCTGAATTAAGAAGTAGAAAATTGCTGGACATCCAGACATCCAGTCTTTTAAACATTCTTGAAGTTTGACTAATTGAATTGTTTCATTTGGTTTAATGGCTAAATATAACTGAGTGCCATCTGTACAGCAATGGAAGTTTATAGAGTGTTTTCTAATAATACTGCCTAGGGGAGACATGTATAAAGTGAAAAGTATCGGTCCAATCACAGAACCCTGTGGGACTCCATAACTAACATTTGTGTGCATTGAAAACTCATCATTAAGATGAAACTCTCTGACAGATAAGATTTAAACCAACCTAATGCTGTTCCTTTAATTCCAATGACATGTTCTAGTCTGTGTATTAAAATGTAGTGATATATTGTCAAAAGCAGCACTGAGAACTAACAAGACAAGTATATAGAGAAATCTCTTGTCTGAAGCTAATATAAGATCATTAGTGACCCTTATCAGAGCTATTTCTGTGCTATGATGTACTCTAAATCCTGACTGGAAATTTTCATAGATTGGATATTGGTCTATAGTTGACTAAAATCCCAGAGTCAAGGGTTGGGTTTTTTGAGTAATAGTTTAACTACAGCAAGCTTAAAGACCTGTGGTACATAGCCTCTTAGTAAAGATGAGTTGATCTGATCTAACAGGGAAATGCTGATTAAAGGTAAAACTTCTTTGAGCAGTCTAGTTGGGATGGGGTCTAAGGGACAGGTTGATGGTTTTGATGAGTTATTGAGTTAGATTATCTCAGCAAGATCTACAGGGAGGAAGTGGTCTAAGTAACACTGAGGTCTGATAAACAAATTTAGAGCTGTTGTAAATTCAGGTCTGTCCATTTTAGTTGCAGGGTTGATCTGATCATTTTCATTAATAGTAGCAATGACTTTAGACTAAGAATTTCTTTACAAATAAAATTATTACTAAGAGTTAAGGGAATACTGGGCCCAACAGAGCTATGACTCTTAGTCAGCCTGGCTACAGTGCTGAAAGGAAACCTAGGGTTATTTTTATTTTCCTCTATTAACGATGAATAATATGTAGAGCTTGCATTACAAAGGGCTTTTTTATATATTATTAAACTATCTTTTCAGAATAATAGAGATTCATCTGAATTAGTGGAACGCCAACTCCTTTCCAGCTTTCTGCTTTAAGCTACAGATTTCTGAATTATACCATGGAGCTAACCTCTTCTGATTCACTAGCTTCTTTTTCAGAAGGGCAACAGTATTGAGTACTGTTCACAGTGAAGCTGCAGCATTATCTACAAGATAATCGACTTGAATTGGAGTAAAGTTCAGAAAGCTGCTCTCCTCTGTGATAGTACATGGCACTGAGGTAAAAAAAAAAAGGTCTGATAAAAAAATTTTTTGGGGGGGAAAAAATAATGCTAAACATTTCCCAATTATTCAATTCAATTCATTTATCTTCTATACCGCTTAGTCCCCACAGGGGTCACGGGAGTGCTGGAGCCTATCCCAGCCAGCTTACAGGCGAGAGGCAGGCTACACCCTGGACAGGTCGCCAGTCTATCGCAGGGCCACATATAGATGAACAACCATTCACACTCTCACTCACACCTGGCAATTTAGAGTCCCCAGTTAACCTAACCGCATGTCTTTGGACCGTGGGAGGAAGCCAGAGTGCCCGGAGAGAACCCACGCAAACTCCACACAGAAAGACCCTGGGCCGACCCCGGGAATCAAACCCAGGACCTTCTTGCTGTGAGGCGACAGTGCTAACCACTGCACCACCGTGCCGCCCTAAATTCAATTCAATTCAACTTGATTTATATAGCGCCAAATCACAACAAAAGTCATCTCAAGGCACTTTACAATGTAAGGTTTAAGACCTTACAATACAACTAAATAATAAGGAAAACCAAACACAAACACAAATCCCCCATTGAGCAAGCACTAGGCAACAGTGGAGAGGAAAAACTCCCTTTTTAAGAAAGGAAGAAACCTCCAGCAGAACCAGGTTCAAGGTGGGCGGCCATCTGCCTCAGCCAGATAGCTTATTATAGCTCCTTAATAATGAAATTTGGACAACCAAAGATGACATGCGATTAAGCCAACCAGCAGTTTAATACGCCAAACTGGGGAGATCAGTCAAGAGTTTCATCTGTCATCAGAGCTCAGATGGACCACACCGGTAGTGCTGTCAGTGTCCTTGGTTGGAATAGCAACAATATTATGCTTGTTAGTTAATGATCACTAACTAGGTGATCATTGCTACTGTCAGAACTACACATTATATTAGATAAATTCAGCATCAGCACAAATTACTACTACTACAAAATTACCATAGTTGAATCAACTCTACTCAATAAGGATGCTTTATTGCTGTACTGTTATATCAGGCTGCTAGATTTAAACTGATTGAGTCAATAAACTAGCAAATGACATGAAGTGAAACCCCTGAAATTCTCTGGCTTGTTAGAAGGGTAAGCCTTGCTCAAAACCTTTAGAAGTAAATACAGAATTGCTCTGCAATGGTGGCAGTGCAGTTTTGTGAATTTTACAGAGGTGTCTGAACTTTATTTTGTAACAAATCTTAATTTAATCATCTTAAAGAAACTAGTATCTGAAAATCTGTGTTTGCAGCTAATGAGTAACTAATGATTTCTTTTCTACTGCTGGTTAATTTTGGAAGTATTTTTCATATTTTTTAACTATATAGATAGTGACCTCCTGTGTGTTTGTCAGAGCAATCAGCAGTTTTGTAACTTTGTAACTGTTAACTTAAAATATGAATGTCTATTTAATATCCAAACCTATCTAGTTGAGTCTGCAAACGGATGGAGGAGGCATTAAAGTTACTTTCCCATACAACAGAATAACACTGTAGGGACTGATACTTCTATGTGTGTAATTAGTATTTACATTGCAGGCCCTCAAAAACTGAAAACAGTCCTTACACAGGAAGGTCACAGTGGGCTAGAGTTAATCTCATACTGGCACCATGTTGCTTCTGGATTGACAATCAAGAAATATTAATTACTATAAAAAATATATTCTTATACTTTTGTTACTTTTTAAACACACAATTGTCACATTAAATTAGAGATGCCCCAATGTTGTGGTCATTTAATCTTACACTGACCTGAGAGTCATAAATCTTTACAATCATTCACAGCACCTCCTTTCTGCCTCCTCAGGTTGACAAGCCATAGTGTTTCGTGCAGGTTAACATATGTCACATGATGAAACTTGGAAAACACCTCCAGACATGCAAACACACATGAATATGTACATATTAATGAGGAGTTCTCAATTTGTATTTTCTTTCATTGATCTTTCGAGCAATCTTGGTTTAATTTTGTCCTTATTGTTGGTATGTTAATACATCATAAATAATTTTTAAGTTCATTTTTTACAATTTGGTGATTTAGATGATAGATTTAACACACAATGTGAAATAATAAAAATCATTCCAGGCAACAAAAAAATCATAATCAGTGGCATAAATACATAGTCATTTTTATTTTAATAATGTTATTTGACTCATCAATTTAATAGGTATTTCAGTATTTTCAGAATCATCTGACCCACTGAAAAGCAACTAAGACCTGGGCAGCAGCACAATATAGGAACACTTTTGCAATACATTTGCATGACATATATATTAATATTGGTAGCAATTTATTTATATTTTGTTTCTAAAACACGCTTTTTATTTGCAGTTTGCAGTTTATTAAGAATAAAAAGATAAAGCTAATGCAGTGGAAACAACCAGCCTGCAGGAAATCTAATAAAAATCTGCTTTGTTTAAAGTTTTTCAACTGAATAATCACTTTGGAGAATGAGGGTATGCTGCTACTGATTTGAGCTCATTACTAATACAATGAAAAACACTTTAAGATTATTCAATTAATTATTTAAGATACTTAAAATAGTAACTTGGTACTTATAACACTGTCCTACTACAACTCCAAATCATTTGTTGAGGAAGATCAGTGCACACCTTTACATTGAATGTAAAATCATTAAACATCTGGAATGTTGTGATCATAGATGGAAAGCACTTCATGCTATACAATGCCTATAAAAAGTATTCACCCCCTTGGATGTTTCACCCTTTTATTGACATTATAAATGTCAATAAAATATAGATATAATATAATAATATAGATGTTCAGTGCCTTGGAGAGGTGTTCTTTTGTCTTCATAGTGTAATGGTAGCTAGGAATACTGATTAACCAGTGTCTGGACCTTTAAGACACAAGTGTCTTTATACTGCAATCACTTGAGACACATTCACTGCACACAAGTATTATAAATTAGTTGTTTTTCATGTTTATATAGTCTTTTAGAATAGTTATAGTCAAATATGTAAAGATGTTGCAGTAACATTTACTTATAATTACATTAAGAGGTGCCAAATGTTCTTAGTGAAACTGTGAATCAGACCTCCACTATGAGTACGTTTACTGTTGATACATTAGTTACTTTACATTTTGGCAAGTTGAATACAGTGCTTAACTGTCTGTATGGAACTACAGCAACATTACAACAGTATTAAACAGCAAACTGTTAACTTCGGGTTACATGCAAGTGTTACCTAGCAAACATCATGTAATATTATCATTAGCATTCTTGTTATAGAAGACAATGTGACATTTTTTTGCTTACCAAACCAGAGTCTTTAGGAATAGCAGCAGGGACACAGCGGAAAAGTTTTCAGTCACAGGTCCAACTTTAAACTGGAATTACTTGATCTTACTTTTTCTTAGATAAAATTAACGCACTAAACTGCTGACACATACAGGCACAGTCACCTAGGTCCATGACTATAAAAACGTGATTCAGGCATCACCAAAATTGTTGGGTTGTTCACTTAAAAGCTGATTTAATAAACCCTCAACACTGAAAAATAACAGAGAAAACAACTTTATTGTTGGGTTAACTGTCCAACTGGTTTTGATTGAGGTATACTCAGTGTTTATGAGTTAATAGTACTGCACTGAATTTACAGTGTAGCTGAATAAGTGGAAATAAAAATAAAGAAATAAAGTCTGAAACTAAATAAACTAAACAGCGGTAAATGGCTTGGTGTTTTGCTTTGAGTGTGCAACTGCACTCTTAACCCTCTCTCCATATGACAGAAGGACTGGAACACTGCAGCAACCGTACTTGCTGGTGTTATGCTCATGTAGACTGTTTTGTCTTTACCTATCCCTATTTTATTTGTGTTGATAAACTAGATAATACACTTGGCCCACATCACTTTGCAGAATAGACGTCCTTTACAGTTAATAAACTATGTTTTTTTGTTTGGTTTTGTTTAGTGGTCTATACTCTGTCCTGCTTTAGATGGCCATATACTGTAATGTTTGATTTTGTGGTACATTGGTTCTCTCTCCCCTCACTGCTCTCCATGGTTCCCTGCTTCTGAATTTTCGCAGAGCACCGGCTACTTTTCATCTGCTCGCTTCTTTGCATTGCACCAAAGGACACCATGGAACACAATAAATCAGTGAAAATTTGTTATGTGTTATTTTTCTGTGAAAATGCTTTGTTTTGACAGCCGTAATTTACCTACCTTGATTTTGTTTCTATCAGGGGAGTTGTACTTCATGTCCACTGCAGTGCCAAGTGCTACATCACCTTCAGGAGTTGTTTATAAAGTGGTGGATCCATCAAGGTGAATATTATACAGTATCACTCTTGTTTTTTTTTTTTCACCATGATTACGCAAAGAGAATGTGTTCAACTGTAGCTGATTGTGCAGGATACCACCATAACTTTATTTCATCTATGAGCTTTTGAAAGAAAGGGGAAATCATACTAGGCTGTTATTTGTGGATTCATCATCAGCATTTAACACAATACAGCCCCACCACATTGTTCAAGATTTTTTACAAATACAAATCTAAAAAATGTGGCATGCATATGTATTCAGCTTCATTGAACCACCTTAAGCTGCAGTTACAGCTGAAAGCCTTTTGGGGTATGACCAGCTTTTCACATCTATAGACTGAAATTTGGCCCATTCTTCTTTGCAAAATAGCTCCAGTTCAGTCAGATTGGATGGAGAGCGTCTGTGAACAGCAATTTTCAAGTCTTGCCACAGATTCTGAATAGGATATAGGTCTGGACTTCCACTGGGCCATTCTATCATATGGATATGCTTTGATCTAAACCATTCCATTGTAGCTGTATGTTTGGGGTTATTGTCCTGCTGGAAGGTGAACCTCTGACCCAGTCCCAAGACCCCCTTGTGCCCCCCTGACCATGGGTCTCTTGGCTGCTCTTATGATTGATGCTCTTCTTGTCTAGCCTGTCAAGTTTACGTGGACAACCATGTCTTTAGGTTTACAGTGGTGCCATATGCTTTCCATTTTCAGATGATGGATTTAAACAGTGCTCCATGAGATGTTCCAAGCATGGCATATGTCTTTTTACCCTAACTCTGCTTTAAACTTCTCCACAACTTCATCACTGATGTGTTCCTTAGTCTTCATGATGCTGTTTGTTCACTAATATTCTCTAACAAACCTCTAAGGCCTTCATAGAACAACTCTATTTACACTGAGATGTGGTGGAATCTGTTTAATAAGGTTTTTGTTTTAGGGATATCAAGGTAAAGGAGGCTGAATATATATGCATGCCACACTTCTCAGATTTTTATTTAAAAAAAATCTTAAACACCACGTATCATTTTCATTCCACTTCACAATTATACAATTAATACTTACTACTAATTGGTCTATCACAACGTGACAAGTTCTATGACTGTATTTAGTGGTTCATCCTATTTAAATCAGCAATTATTAGTGTTATTTTTTTTCCCCAAAAAATGTTTCCTGCAAAAGTGCTGCTTTATGAAATTGCCTAGTTTACATATATAGATGCACCAGCACTGTTAATATGCTACCTGAAGTTGGCTGTGCAGAGCGTGGCTCAGCATAAACTTAGGGCTCATCCAAGCATAGCAGACTGATTAATTGAAATGTCATGTTTGGACTTAAATTGCGTATTGCATTTTTAAATGTCTTAACATAAAATGTTAAAGTTAAAAAAAATTAAAATGACGGATAATTACTAGCATACGACATGTCAAACCCAACTTATTGTAAGGATTATGTTTTTTCTGATTCTCCTGTGTATTCAACACCATCTGGCTTTCTAGGATTATGGGCTACCTCACTGATTGCCCCAGTATGTGTGTCAGCTGAACCATTTGTCTGACACTGTTGTCTACAGCAAAGATGCTTCACAGGGGACAGTGCGGCCTCCCCTCCGCTCCACCCTGTATACCTCAAACATCATGTATAACTCAGATTCCAGAGCATAACCAACCTTTCTTTCGAGCCTGTTAGTGTCTGCAAACTTCATACTTTTGCCCTAGCAGACCACAGCATAGAATATGACACTGGCCACTACAAACTCACAGAAAGACCTGAGCCTCCTCAAAAAATACAGCTCTTAGCACCACACTGGGGATGTTCTACAAGTCTGTGGTGGTCAGTATCTTCTATGATGTGGTCAGCTGGAGCAGCTATACCAAAGTGGCCGATACTAACAAGCAGGACAAATTAATCATTAAGGCTGGCTCTGGTTTGGGCATAGAGCGAGACCCTCTACATATAGTGGCTAAGTGGAGGATTATTCTGGGTTGTTATTTTGCTGTTTTTCAGACGTGCTCCACCAAGACGATGTCATTATGATGTTCTTCCTGTAAGAGTAAAAAGCAATCTCATCAAATTTGTTCCCCAAGAAAGTGAGTGTACTTACGCAATACTTAATAAAAAATAAAGTATAGATGATGATGATGATGATGACTATAATGATAAGTAATTGAATATTTTTTTTTCTGTTATCTTTCCATCAGCATTGATTGGTTTTGAGTCACCAAGCAAAAATAAGCCTCTACCACAACCCACAGAATCATATGACTTGCTGCAAGTGCTGACTGACCATCTAGATGATCAATCTACTCCTTTGCCAACCACATCTACATCCAGACATTCTAGGCAGAAAGGCCGACGCAAGAAGGGCAAATCCAGAACAAAATGTGCACCTGAGCTTCAGAGTGGGACAGTGAGGTTAGTTGGAGACAAACAGGGTCGCAGTGACCGTGGACGGGTGGAGATCTATGTTAATGGGGAGTGGGGTACCGTGTGTGATGACCTATGGAGTACCAAGAATGCAGCAGTGGTCTGCAGACAGCTAGGCTTCCACTACTCTCTGAAGGCAGCCAAGAACTCAGAGTTTGGTGAGGGCAAGGGTAGGCCAATTCTACTGGATGATGTTCAGTGTGAAGGAACTGAGTCTAGCCTGCTGCATTGCAAGCATAATGGGTTGGGGACACATAATTGTGCACACAATGAAGATGCTGGGGTGATATGTGGTAACTACACTGTCTAAATGTATCTGCCATGATGTCATGAACAAATTTGCTTCTAAATGGCTAGACTGATATTCCATAAATAAGCAGACTACACATAACTTCACCATGACATTTCTAAGCACCTGCCATATAGTTAAAATCATTAATGTAATTTGAAACATCTGTGTTTTGTAGTTGTCCACTATAATAAGAAAGGGAGACTTAAGAGTGTAGAATGCAGTGTATTTAAATCTTCATACCCACATAAACTGCTTGTGAAATCACCAGTGTAAAGCACATTCTAAATACGACTGTACTGGTGAGAAGGTAGTCCCCTCTTTAAGATGCCTTTGTCTATTTACACTGCGCTGTCATTAATGTGGTACTGCATTTGTTTTAGACATCTACTGGCACCCTGGTTTGAGAGGCATGACACCTAATGTGTACATAGCGTTCAAAAGATTACTAGTGGATAAACCGTGATGTGCATTTGTTAGTTTTACGCATTTAAGACATGATTTGGCCTAAACACAATTGATGTGTATTGAGTACAACATGGAATACAACTTGACAACATGGAGTCACATATTCAGCAACATGTGGGTGATGAGAAGCTGGAGGAGAAACAACTCGGCTGCTAGGACATGCAGGTCCAGATTAGGATTACATTACATTGATACACATTGTCTCACCAAGTATTCCCAGCATTTCTCTCCAGCTCTGCACCTGTGCTTCTGTAATGATTTTCTTGAATGTAGACCAGAAGCAGATACTGACATCATTGGAGGGGCACACAGATCTTGCTGGCACAGGAGTTAAAAAACCCCCACAAAAACCAGACTTGAAAAGCAAGAAAAGGGGTGACTAACAGCAACCAAGGAGTCTGGAGTATTCACCAAATATAGCTAGTAGCTAATAGCATGCTAGCTAAAAAACAACGCTGTGTCCATAGTAATGTGTGCCTCTAAACAACAGTTAGTAATTAAGAGTTAATTAATCAAGTTAGGAGTTACTTAATTACAGTCCTGAATGAAAAGAGTTATAGTAAGACCACTGTTTGGTTAATCATATTAATACATGACTAGTTGGGCAGTGTCACTGAATAACTGACAAATATGTCCCACAAGCCACAAAAGGTTGGAGTAGGGCAGCAGAAGAAAACAGACAGTCTCCCTACTTCTCCTGATTAGTGTTATGTCTGATTGATTAAACACACTCAAACAAATCTGAATATTATCAAAATCTGAACATACTGAACACAGTGTATGACAAGTGTACTTCAAATCATGTCATAAATACAGTACACGTCTTCAGTGCAATATCCATAATAGACAGTAGATGTCACCAAAATTTCACACCCCTCTCCACAATATCCAGCATTGTCTTGGTTTTTTCATGGTTGGGCAAATTCCCTATCTTGATTGACATCTTAAAGGAGGGTCCACACTGACCACCCCTTCTGGATTGATATTTTTATACAGGACAGTGAGACAGGTGTATTTTTTGTAAATTTTCAAGGAGCAGTGTAAAAGGGGCTAATAATTTGTTAAGTAAATTTGATAAAATGCATTTGAAATGTATATAATATGCTGAATTATCACCCATGGTTGCATTGTATTATGATTTAATAATACTTTGATAGATTATGTTAATAAAAACTACACGCTACCATACTAAGGGCTGTAATGTGCTAAATGTTGAAAGCCATGGACAAGCTCTTCTGTTGATGCATTTCTCAATTTTTTTTAATAACTGCATCCACAAACCTAAGTGGTATTTATTTGTATGATTGCCAGGCAACCTAGTTTGGAATAACTTGTGCAGCTTTTTTAGGATCTTACAAGACACTCACCTCTCTACTCATGGGTCCTCCAACAGGATAATGACCCAAAACACATAGCTAAAAACACCCAGGAATGGCAAAGGACATAACATATTCTGAAGTGGCATTCTATGACCCCTGATCTAAATCCTATTGAACATCTGTGGAAAGAGTCTGGAGAAGGCAGTTATTGCCTCAAAAGGTTGTGCAACAAGATATTAAGTTACAGTGTATCCGGAAAGTATTCACAGCGCTCCCCTTATTCAACATTTTGTTGGTGTTATTTTCAGTTATCTCCAGCAATGATCAATTGAGTTCAAGTCTGTGCTCTGACTGGGCCACTCAAGGACATTCACAAAGTTGTCCCGTAGCTACTCCTTGGCTCTTGGCTATGCGTTTAGGTTAGTTGTCCTGTTGAAAGATGAACCTTCACACTAGTTTGAGGTCCAGAGTGGTCTGGAGCACGTTTTAATCAAGGATTTCTCTGTACATTGCTGCATTCATCTTTCACTCTATCCTAACTAGCCTCCCAGTTCCTGCCGCTGAAAAACATCACCCCACCATCATGCTGCCACCATCATACTTCACTGTAGGGATTGGCTACCTAATGATCGGTAACTGGTTTCCTCTAGACATGAAGCTTGCTATTCAGGCTAAAGAGTTTAATCTTTGCTTTATCAGACCAGGGAATTTTGTTTCTCATGGTCTGAGAGTCCTTCAGGTGCCGTTTGGCAAACTCCAGACAGGCTGTCATGTGCCTTTTACTAAAGAGTGGCTTCTGTCTGGACACTCTACGGTACAGGCCTGACTGGTGTAGTGCTTCAGAGATGGTTGTTCTTCTAAAATGTTCTCCTCTGTCCACTGAGAAAGGCTGGAGCTCTGTCAGAGTGACCACTGGGTTCTTGGTTACCCCCTGACTAAGGCATGTCTCCCCAGATCACTCAGTTTGGTGGTTACAGACTTCTTCCATTTAGGGATGATGGAGGCCACTGTGCTCACTGGGACCTTTAATGCTACAGAACTTTCTCTGTACCCTTCCCCAGATCTGGCAACCTCCTGATTGCAAATGTTTCACTATTCATCCAAGTAGCTTCATCAGTCTGTGAAAGTTGGTTAGAGATCACAAATTTATCCTCTAGTTTGGTTTCACCTCACACCTGCCATGAATAGGCTCATTCAATGAAAAATGAAAGGCCTGTGGATACCCCTAGGTGGCCTTCAGGCAGCATCATGTTCCACAAAAATGTCAACAGAACAAACTGAGATGCAGGGCCAACAAAACAACCTGGTAATTCCTTAATCTCTACGTTTTCATTTATGTTACGGCAGCCCTCTCATATACCTGTGGTGGTACATTTGGGATTTAATCTAGAATTTAAAGGATTGAGATTATTGCTAAAGCAGCAGACCATTACTTGCATATGATCGGACATCACGCCTGCGACCCCTATGAGGACTAAGCACTTCAGAACATAGATGGAAGAATTTAACTTGAAATGTTTTTGTATGTATGTCTCAGCACCTACTTAGACCTCCAGATATTAGACAGCAATAATGTGATAAATGAGCCTTTCATTTTAAAAATGTAATATAAAGCACTTGGAAATATTATCTACATAGTAGTTGTGCATCTGAACAGCTTTAAACATCACTATTACCCACTGGTATTTGAAAAATAGGCCTCTGAACATTAAACCCTGCAATGTGAGTCAAATGGTGGAACTAGTCATACTGTTGCTTTTTCTTCAATTCAATGTAAAATCCCCAGATCTGGCAACCTCCTGATTGCAAATGTTTCACTATTCATCCAAGTAGCTTCATCAGTCTGTGAAAGTTGGTTAGAGATCACAAATTTATCCTCTAGTTTGGTTTCACCTCACACCTGCCATGAATAGG
>OMLM01018963.1:0-19024 GCA_900302695.1 Helostoma temminkii | reverse complement strand
CCTCCCCCCCTCCCCCCTCCAGGACTACCTGGCCCACATCATCGACCAGTCTGATCTGACGATCAGACCTGAGCTGGTGTGCGCTCTGTTTGGAAACATTGAGGACATTTACGAGTTCAACAGGTGAGAAAAACGAGAATCACTTGTGACACAAATAAAAACAAAAATGATTAAAGTCTAAAGTTTTAACCCTTTGCTCTCTGTTCATTATAAACCTGATGTGTTGTTGTAAGGTTTCCTCAGCGTTAGCGCACGGTGCTTCATGTCTCAGGGTGAGTTTGGTTTTCAGACCAGGACAGCCCAGCTGCACTGCATGGACTGTGGAGTGGTTTGCAGTTTGCTGTGCTGCACTTTACACCCTTTACACTTGTTTCCTGGACTTTTGCCTGAATGACTTTACTGACGTGTCTGAATTATTCCTGGGAAATTAACAGTTTTAGCAAACGAAGCAGCTGCAACAGAGAAATTTTTAAAAAATGTGTTTTAACAAGTAAACAGCATCAGTCTGTCTGTGTGGACTGTGAACACGTCGCCACAGTTCAGTGATTGAAACACGTTTTAGGATCGTTATATTTTAGTTTATTAAAAATCACTGGAATCATTAGTCAGGAATAAACTGTGAACTGACAGTCAGCAGCTCCACCTGCTGGACAGGTGGCACCGCTGCATGTGTGACACTCTACTCGTTAAATAAAGTCTGATCTGAGCTGGACTTTTAGACCGTATCACACGAGCGTCATCAGCAGATTCAGATGTTTCAGTTTCTACTTCCTCGTTATTTTTTTACTTTACCTGCAGATGAAGACAACAGTTACTAATCTGTTACCTGTGAACAGTAACATTTTCATCACAACGCAGCTGACGAGCTGCTGTTGTTGTTGTCGCTGTCGTTACCATGGTGACAGTGTTTTCTTTTCGCAGCGAGCTGCTCCAGGCTCTCGATCTGTGCGACAACGACCCCGTCGCCATCGCCAGGTGTTTCGTCATGAAGGTGAACCACCTGCATAACGTGATACTAAATAAAACATTTAATATTAAAATGTTGGTTTTCATGTTAAAACTTTTTTCTTATTTTGAGTTTGAAGTAAAACTCAGTAAACAAAGTTTTCTGATGAAGCTGTTTTATTGATAAAATGTTGTTAATGTGTCATAAATATTCATGTGTAAAGTCCAGATAAATAAGTTTCTACTGATCGTTTTATTTAGAAATAGAACCAGAGGTTTAGTCTCCACTGACTCACTGTTTGACCCGTTTCAGAGCGAGTACTTTGACATCTACACACAGTACTGCACTAACTACCCCAAGTGAGTATTTACTAAACCATCAGCATCAGTCTGACTGAGTCCATTTAGTGGAGTTCTGGAGCTTTCGGCTGCTTGACTGTAACTTTCTGTCACAATCAAACCTGTTTTTAGTTCAGTTTAATTTCTTTTGTTGACTTTATTCTTAGACCTGTTCACACCTGTTCACACCGGATCACCTTCTGACAGTGTGTGGCTCCATCTGTTCACACCTGACATGAACACAGTTCGTTTGACACTTCTGTTGTTACCTGTTTACACCTGGTAGTTTCACACTCACACCTGTATAAACCACTTCCTGCAGTTCGTTTGCAGCGCTGACTGAGTGCATGAGGAGTAAATCTCTGGCAAAGTTTTTCCGTGATCGTCAGGAGTCGCTGAAGTGTTCGCTGCCTTTGGGTTCGTACCTGCTAAAACCTGTTCAGAGGATCCTCAAATACCACCTGCTGCTCCAGGTACGACGGCCGGTCCCACCTGTGTTTACTCATCCATTCATTCACTTTACCTACAGCAGAGTTTATAAAGGTTGTCTGCTAAAGTAGACAAATTTCTGTTTTTATACTGTACTAGGTTTCTTATATATGTATTTTTGTTCTTATATATATGTGTGTATATATATATATATATATATATATATATATACACTATGTATTATATACAGTGTGTACAAATACATATACATATCTTTAGCTCTGCTCAGTTAAGGGTTAAAACAGGTATTGAACAGGACACTGTCGTCTGCGTAACAACGGGTATTCTGCCGTTTCATTTGCTGATCACCGCTGACGACTGTGACGACACGCTGTGTCTGTGTAGGAGATAGCGAAGCACTTTGACCCGGAGGAGGAGGAGGGCTACGAGGTGGTGGAGGAGGCCATCTACACCATGACAGAAGTGGCCTGGTACATCAATGACATGAAGAGGAAACACGAGCACGCTGTCAGACTGCAGGTAAACACGGACACAGCCTCAGGCAGCTCATGTGGAGGTGCGTGGCTTTTAAAATCTTCTCGGAGATCAACTTTATATTTTAAAGAAATGTTGTAGTGTTTGGTGAAGCGGTTGCACTTCATCTGGGTGAAGAGCACCAGCAGATCCACCGTCCACAGTCACACTGGTTCTGTGTTCTCCACAGGAGGTTCAGTCTCTGCTGCTCAACTGGAAAGGTCCTGACCTCACCACGTATGGAGAGCTGGTTCTGGAGGGAACCTTCAAAGTTTACAGATTCAAAAACGAGAGGACGCTCTTCCTGTTCGACCGCATGCTGCTCATCACCAAGCGCCGCGGGGAGCACTTTGTCTACAAGACGCACATCTCGGTAAGAAACCAACTGTGTCCGATTAAAACCAGACCGATAGACCTGAAACTTTAGCTTCGTGTTCTTCTGGACTTACAGAAGCAGCGTTTCTCTCCGTGTGTTTTCAGTGCTCCACTCTGATGCTGGTTGAAAGCGGCAAAGACTCTCTAAACTTCAGCGTCACTCACTACAAACACCCCAAACAGCCTCACACCGTCCAGGTGAGACCCTCAGAGTTCAGAGGTCACATCTGATCGGGATGTATTCACCTTTTCGACTCAGTGTCGGTCTGGGTCTGATCAGTGGCCTCTTTCCTGTTTCAGGCAAAGACGCTGGAGGAGAAGAAGCTGTGGGCTCATCACATTAAAAGGCTCATTCTGGAGAACCACCAGGCTGTGATCCCACAGAAGGTCAGGAACCAGTACACAGCAGTACACACAGCAGTACACACAGCAGTACACACCAGTACACACCAGTACACACCAGTACACACAGCAATAAACACCAGTACACACACCAGTACACACCAGTACACACAGCAATACACACCAGTACACAGCAGTACACACACCAGTACACACAACAGCACACACAGCCGTACATACTGCAGTACACACACCAGTACACACACCAGTACACACAGCAGTACACAGCAGTACACTGCAGTACACACAGCAGTACACAGCAGTACACACTGCAGTACACACAGCAGTACACAGCAGTACACTGCAGTACACACAGCAGTACACAGCAGTACACAGCAGTGTGATGTGTGTCTCGTTCCAGGCTAAAGAGGCCATCCTGGAGATGGATTCCATATGTGAGTGAAATGTTTATGTTTTTATCTTCAGATAAAAAAACTTTTTACATTTTATTTTCTGATGTTTTTATTTTTGTTCTCTTACTTATTATTGGGATTTCTGTTTACATTAATGTTTTACTGATGATGTTTTACCACTGGAATGAACAGACATCTGATATTTTACCGGATTATCTCAGATTATCTCAGGTGATATTTTACCCGTCAGATTATCTCAGTTAATATTTTATATGTCAGATAATCTCAGGTTATATTTTACCCATCAGATTATCTCAGTTAATATTTTATATGTCAGATTATCTCAGTTAATATTTTAGATGTCAGATTATCTCAGGTGATATTTTACCTGTCAGATAATCTCAGGTGATATTTTACCCATCAGATTATCTCAGTTAATATTTTATATGTCAGATAATCTCAGGTTATATTTTACCCATCAGATTATCTCAGTTAATATTTTAGATGTCAGATTATCTCAGTTAATATTTTAGATGTCAGATTATCTCAGGTGATATTTTACCCATCAGATTATCTCAGGTGATATTTTATATGTCAGATAATCTCAGGTGATATTTTACCTGTCAGATTATTTCAGATTATGTCATCCAGCTCATTTGTCGGCATCACTTCTTTGAACTTTAGATTTTGGAAGTTGCACATTGAGGTGAGTTTCTCTGTCAGCGAGCTGCTGCTCTGATCTTCCTGTTGATCTCACCTGCAGATCCTCCCAGGTACCGCTACAGTCCAGAGCGACTGAAGAAGGCTCCGAGCTCTCAATCTGAGGGACGACGACAGTCCGGTAAACACACAGAATATCCTGAATGTCTGCGTCGGCTCCTTCTGTTAATCTCAGTCTAACTGTTTGTCGTCTTCCCTCAGAGAACAAACTGATCCTGAAGAGCAGCAAAGGTAAAACTTTTATTTTCCAGTTTTCGGCAGAGCGATCACGTGTCAACATGTGAGCAGCTGATCCTGGTTTATAATTCAGTCAGTTCTGGACCCGGAGCTCAGAACATACTGAGCTGAACCTTTAACCAATCATCTGTCTGCTCTTCTTCTTCTTCTGCAGCCGCTGATTCTGCTGTTGAACACGATCGTGAGTCAAAGGTAAGAAACAAACTGCTTCCTCCTCTTCCTCCTCTTCTGGATGTTGGAGGTTTCATTCAGATCTGCAGAATCCATCAGTTGTGGCAGATACACAGAACCTGAATGTGGATCAGCACTGATCCTGTACTGTAGAACCTGCTTATAAAGTATATACAGAACGTCAGTATCTCTCCTCAAGTAGTAAAACTACAGTGTTGTAACGGTGACGAGTCTCTCCTGCCCCCTACTGGTCTGCGAGGAGCTCAGCACAGAACCAGTACTGTCAGAAGTCATTAGAGGTCGACCGACATGGGATTTTTATTGGCCGACAGATGCCAATATTGAGGAATCAGTCTGGCCGATAAGATACATGTAATTACAGTAAATGAGAAAAGCAGGAAACAGTAGAGACGTTAGCGTTAGATCCATTAGTTTGGCTAATTAGTTCGTTTTCAACCTGTGTTATCAGTGTGTATATGGTATGTGCAATAAATGTGGAGTAGGTTTAATGTGTGTTTGGCACGGTATGCTAATTAGCCATGTGCTTATGTAAAATAGCCATGTGCTCAGACCGTGATATGTAAATTACCAGTGTGGAGTATGTAGTCCCTGTATCGGCCACACTGAAGGACTTATCGTCCGATACCAGTAGTTTAAAAATTCCAAATATCGGCCGATATATCGGTCGACCTCTAGTAGTCATAGAGGCAGGAACCTGACAAAGATGAATGTAACATATGTTTATCCAGCAGTTTTTAAATCACACATTTTACTTAAAGTCAAAACAAGAAGTGAAGGATCAGCTCTGAGGGAAAAGTGTCAGGCAACCGATACAGAGCAAACTCAGGGGTTCTGGGCCAGAGGTTTCTCCTTTGACCCAGTCAGCAGTGGTGCAGGACCAGTGTGACACTGGATCAGCAGTTTGTGACGTTCTGCAGCACCCGGACACTGAAGGGGTCTTACCGGGGGAGAGACGCTCTCTCCAGCCTGCCATGAGCAGCAGCACACTGGGGTCCAGTCTGGACGAGTCTGAAGCCGAACAACAGGCAGCTGTGGAGGAGGAGGAGGAGGAGGAGGAGGAGGAGCCGGGCAGCCGGGAGCACTCACTGCAACAAGCGATCTGCAGCGAGGAAGACGAGGAGGTGGGCAGGTTGTCTCCACAGCAGCTTCATCAGACAGTGGACAGCGAGCTGGAAGACGTCCTGCTGGAGGACGAGCAGGTAGACGACTTCGCCAGCTCTGTGCTGGCCGCCATCTCCTGCTGGCACTACAGGGTTCAGGCCTTTCTTTCCACCACGGGGACGGTGAGGCTTTCTGCTGCCAGCCCGGACCCAACATGGCCGCCGCCTTCCCTAACACACTACAGTCATAGATAACAGCCCCCTCCCCTCCCCGCTCTGCTCACCTCCACCTGCTGCTCTGGAGCTCTCAGCTTCCTGCTGCATGAGCTTCACGGGTCTTTTAGTTTTAAATGAAGGAACAGTCCAGCGTTTGATCAGAGCCTCTTGTTTCTGGCCTCTCACAGACACCAGTCCAGGTCATGGTTAGCCTAGCTTAGCACAAAGCTAACATCTACTTTGTCACTAGTGGTCATCACTGAACCTCATATAAATACTGTCTCCATGTTTAAGTTTGATGAAATGAAGAGTGGAAACCTTTAGGTGACTTGGTCCTGTCCAGACCAGGACCTGTTTAGCTTATCTTAGGTACTGGACTCGCTGATTCTGGAGAAGGTGGCCAACAGGAACTTTGCAAACTGCTGAACTGTTCCTTTAATGTATCAGAATTGTTTTACAGCCATTTTGCTTTTTGGGAGCTTGTCCAGAACCGGACCTGCAGCTTCTTCAGCATTTAGTCTGGGTCGTGCCTGTTGGGATGTGGCTGCAGGCGTTTGCTCCCTCTCACTGTTGGGTTGCCAATGTTGCTTGGTTTATTTGCATGTTTGGTTTTTGAGACCGTAGTTGAACTAATTCAGTCTCAGAGACAGTTACACAACAGGTTCACTCTGTAATAAAGGATCAGTTCACTGAAAAGGAAGATGTCGATTTTCCCACTGGGATTTAATCTGCCATGAAAGTGAAATTCATTTATTTAGCCAAGCCGGGACATGTCACACATTTAAAATGTTCCAGTGTTTTATTTATTTATTATATTACTCAGAAAAAACGAGACAGTTTCATAAAAAAAATCCTGTTTTGGTGGATTTCAGTGAACTTAATAATGAGTAGAACCAGGAACCAAGAACAGCACTGACCCTTTCTCTGTGGCCTTTTCTTGCTGGTCATCGTTGAAGGAGGCAGACAGAGGCAGCGCCTCCTCAGGCAGCTGCAGCAAAGAAAATGGACGCATTCCTGAAGAAGACGAACTGGGAGGAACGGAGCCGACACCTGAGCAGGTAAATAAATCTTAATGACACTGGAAGCATCTGTATCACATCACTTCCTGTCCAGCATCTGGTTCAGTGTCCTGACACTCGTCACAGTTTCTATTTACACGAATATGTTGTTGGTCAAAGTCAAAATTCCACAAACTGGTTCTGAAACATTAGTGAAACTGGTCCATTCTGAGCTGTGTTGTTGACCCCTGGGCTCTGTGGACTTTAGATTTCCATCTAGCTCCATCTAGCTAGAGCTTCCATCTCGAGCTTAGTTATTAGCAGATATACGAAGGCCTTTTCATCTTCAGCTGGTTCTTGAAGCCCTGTAGCTTCTTGATGATGATCCGTTTCATGACAGAAGGTTTAAAAATGTTTATTCTTTCTGCTGTTTTGATTCTTTTCCAGCCCTCCACCGATGATTCGCCATCAGAGAAGATGCCAGAGTTTGAACCGACAGAAGACTCTACACCAGAACACCCTGCCGATCCAGACCCTCCCATTATGTCAGTATCTCCTCCACAGTCACAAGATCTGATAACTGAAGAGGATCCAGAACCCACAGAGGAACCGTCTGCAGCCACACCTGATTCAGATGGAAAAACCTTGAGCAGTGGGGAGTCGTCTGAGGACGAGGAGAAGGAGGCACCGGAGAAGGAGGGCGGAGCCACCAGCATCCTCCCTTCCTCTGTCCTTGACAAAGCCAGCGCCATCGCCCAGCACTTTTCCAATAGCATCAAACGAGGGAGTCTGGCCTATGACGCTGCCTCCCCCCTGAGTTGTGCTTCACCGCGGTTACTGAGCCGGACCAACAGCAGACTCGGTCTCAGCTTCATTGCTGAACCCACAGACCAACCTGTGCGACTCAGCAGCATCGGTTCTGATCCAGCAGAAGTCTTTGGGACAACAGACCTGACGATGATGTCTCCGCGGGAAGACAGCCTATTTGACGCCAACCAAAGCAGTCACCGGAGGCGAGACTCCATCCTATCCAAACAGGACCAAATGCTCATTGGAAAAATCAAGAATTACTACGAGAACGCTGGGAAACAGGACGTTACCTTCGGCCTCCGGCGCAGAGAGAGTCTGGCGTACATCCCAACTGGACTGGTCAGGAGCTCCGTCAGCCGCTTTAACAGCTTCCCAAAGAAAGAAAATGTTCCGGCAAACCTGTCCACATCAGTCACATCCTCCAGTCTAGATCCTGCATCACTGGACTCACACTGCACTTTGCTCACAGATGCCAGAGGTGACATGTTCTCTAGCGACTCTGTGGACTCCTTGAAGTCCGAGCAGAGGAGCACAGGTCCAGAGGATTCAGGAGAAAGCCTCGGATCCAGATTACAGAACCTGCAGGATGAAGAGTTCAGACCTTCATCTGAAATGATCAAGATCTGGCAGGAAATGGAGCAAGACATCACTGTAACGCAGGCTGAAGATGCTGAACGATCAAGAGAAGCTTCAGGAAACTCCAGAGGCAACCTAACAAAGTCCCTGAACAAGAGCTGGGACCGAAAGAGTGTAGGGTCTGATCTTATCACAGAGGAATCCACCCGTGCTTCACTCCCCAGGACCAAAGCCTCTGGAGAGAATCGGACAGACAGTCTGAAGAACACCCTGAAGGTGTTTGGGCAAGAGGCGGTCATCCTCAGGGCCCCAGTATTGCGGGTCGCTCAGCTCAAGGCGGAGGCGGAAGGGTCAAGGCCTAGTGAGAATCTGAACCAGGTGGACGATGCAGACAAGTCAAAGAGCAAAGTCCTCAATCTGGCTCGTCAGTACAGCCAGAGAATCAAGACCACCAGACCGGTGGTCCGACAGCAAAGCCAGGGCTTCTTGATCAGCAAGAAGACCTTACCCTGCGTGATTGAGGAGGAGAGTCCAGGTACGTTTGTCTGCTCTAGATTTCTAGATTCAACTTCTAATGACTAAAGTGTGAGTGCTACAAATACAAATGCAATTTTGTATGGAAGATGATAGTGTCAGAATCTCCAAGGTTGTTCCAGATCTGGTCTTTTGGTAGTTTTGGCTTCAGTTTTATCAGCTGTTCAAACCAAAGCAGACAGTGAGATGATTGGACCACTTTTTTAAAACATTTATGAATTCTGGTTTACAGGTAACTCCAACCTGACTCTTCCGCTGGTTCCTCATGACAAGGCATCCTCTCTGCCACTAAGTCCCGTAGACCAGGCGGTCACCTGCAGATCCCCAGGTCGGGTCTGGTGCCGCAGCCCCCTCAGTCCTCCTCCTCCTCCCATGGAGGGCTTCAACTGGCCTGACGTTCGAGAACTTCGCTCTAAATACTCTGACCACGGTCGCTCTGAGAAGAACCCTTTGAGCCGGAGTCACTCCACTCCAGATCAGATGTTTGATGGTCTGAGGAGGCACTCCAGCTGCTCTTCTAGCCACCACCTCACTGTTCCCTTATACAAGACCCGTGGCAGTCGGGACGCCAGCACACGGCTCCAGCGAGCCAATTCTCTGGACCCTCAGCTGAGCGGATTCCAAATGACTGAGCTGCAGAAGCTCCAGGATCAGGACAGTAAGTGTGATGGTTACTACATCTCAGCTGAGGCACGGCGACCAGAGGACCCCAAACACAAGATCATTATTGTGGAGAAACGTCCAGAGGGAGAAACGGCACCTGCAGAAGCAACCGACAAATCTAGAGAAGAAGAGGACGACAACTATGTTCAGATCCGGTCCCCGACCAGCAGGGAGAAGATCTCCATCATGGCTGTCATCGACCGCTGCCGAGCCTATCAGGAGTCAGACGAATATAAACAAAGGGAGGACGTAAAAGCTAAAACCGAGTCTGTGAGGCCTCGAGAGCTCGACAAGACGTCAGCGTCCTCCGGCGATCAACGTGACAGGTCCAGGTCAAACTCTGGACAGAAGACAGAAGCTGCTCAGCAGAGTATCGTGAAAAACCTGAGAGAAAAGTTCCAGAGTCTGAGCTGAAAAAACAGAAAACGTTTCTAAAATGAATAAAACGAGTTAAAAACCTTTTTAAAACTGACCTTCTGCCAACAAAATAAATATGTCATTACCCAAGGTCGTGAAACTGATCTGTACGATGTGGTCCTACGAGGAAAACTAAAACAAACTGTTATGGCTAGATAATTATTAAGAAAATACTGTGATGACAGAAAACTTCATGGTTAAATGTTTGTATGTAAAAATCCAAAAACTAACATGTAAATATTTTCATTCAGTCCTCAAATGATCAGAATATGTAAGCACATCATTTTCAGGAATGTTTCTTTAAAACTCCTTTTCTACAGGATGGTGATGATTTATTTTTCTTCAGCAGAGTCAGATTTTAGAAAACCATCGCTACGCTAACGGGTCGGTCACTGCTGAGACTCATGTTCCTGCTGCAGGACTGACCTCTGAACTTTAGCTCTGCAGAATCACTGTGTTCAGTCCAATTCATGGCTGCATGACAAAATGAGAAACATTTCCAAAAGTTTTCAGATGTTTCACAGATCAGCACAAAGCCTGAAAACATGAGGCAGTTAGTGAACTTCACAAAATGTTGAACTTCTTTTAATTCTTAAAGACAACTGTTTGACTTTATATACTGAAATTATGAAATGACTGTGACACTGGTGAAATTATTAATCCTCATCAGATTGTTTCTTTGCTAAAACTCATTTCCTTTATGATCCTGATTCATATTTTTCATAATGATGATGATTGTGCCTTTGTTAATCATGTATCGCAGTGTCACACAGCCACACGAGAAGCTTTTAACACAGGTCCTTCATTTTAGCAGCTGGCTCAGTGGCACACTGCAACATTTGGGACTTGAACCAGTGACTTTTCTGTAGCCACTCGTCCTCTCAGTCAACCACTGTTCTCACTGAGCTGAACCTCATATTTATTTGAGCTGATGTAAATATGTTCACTGTCTGTCTTTCTATAACTGTGGTTACACATGTATCACGTGTTTGTTCTGGTCCACATTAAACCACGTGTTCAGAACCAACAGTGTTTGTCTGAGAAATAACAGTTCGCACTTTTTCCTTATCGTATACAAAAAACATGTAGTTGTACATAGTTCTGGTAACTTGACGCTGATGTATCAGAAACATGAGTCTAAACCACTAAACTCTGAACCCAAATATCATCTAAGTCACAGTTTAATCAACATTACACCGTTAAAAACAGTTATATAAAACAGGAGTCCTGTATAAATGGAGGATACATGTGATGATGTTCATGCAGATGAATGAACATCCCGTATGGAAGACGTCCTCTGCCCTGACCAGGATCTACATCCCTCCTCCGATCACTGTGGATCACAGTGATCTGTTGACGAGGTTTGAGAAACTCTGTCATCGTTTCTGGAAATGTGTTTAAGCAACCTTTTACTGCTTCTGTATCTCCTTCCTGGAAAACAACACTGGTGAACAAACTGAATCAGCACTTCTTTATGGTCCATCTGATAAAGGTTTATTCTGCCAGTGAATGTTTGACTGGTTTACTCCAAAGGTCACAGCAGCAGATCTGGGATCAGACTTGGTTAAAGAGTGAACACAGAGACACTGAGACTGGATGTGAATCTACAAACGTTTGTCCCTTTTCTTCTGCTGCGGATTAATTTTTCGTGCAGATGATTTTCTCCATCGGAAGGTAACAACAAGCAGCTCATCATGTTTGTGTGATACCAGGACAGTAGCAACGTGATGCTGGTGATTTGACTTGTGGAATGAAGAAAAACCAGAAGACATTAACCTGTCAGCCACAACATTAAAACCACCAGGTAAGTTTCATTAATCATGGAATTCAGCCTGTTAGAAAGTGACAGTGACCAAAACAGAAATCACCTGTGTGATTTAGTAAAACTGACAAACTGTTGATTAGTTGATGTGATTTCATGTCTGATTGTCAACCAAAGCTTGTGGTTCGTATAGAGCAACTATGTTTCTATGAACAGCCTGTGGATATTGCTGCTAACGCTGGAGGTGAGTTTATGTCTGTATAGTTTAACATCATAAGATGATAACAGTTTGCATGGTAAATGTATTTCTCTGTGTGGAGTCCACTGGAAATATGACTATATGATGAATTAAGATACTCAACTCAACATGGCTGTACCTTTATTTTTCATTCATTGAGTACTTTTGTAAAGGAACTGATAAAACTGTCAACAAACCACTGAAGGAAATGTTCATTGACTATAGCTCAGCATTCAGTACAGTCATCCCCTACACACTCACAGAGAAGCTCCTCGCCCTTGGACTGACACCAACCCTGTGTGACTTGTTACTAACTGACAGACCCCATCAGTCAGAGTGGGCAGACACATGTCAGGCATCCGAACTGTAAGCACAGGGACCACCCAGGGCTGTGTACTGAGTCCACTGCTGTTCACACTCTTCACGTACGACTGTGTGGCCTCTCAGAACAACACCAGCTCTATTAAATTCACTCACAACACATCCATCGTTGGATTAATCACTGGTGGTGCTGAAGCAGCTTACAGAAGGGAGGTGGCAGACCTGGTGACCTGGTGCAGTAATCACAATCACAATAATCGGTCCTTGAATGTGGACAAGGAAATTATTATTGACCTGAGGAGAAGGACTGAAATGCACTCTCCATTTTACATCAGTAAGACTCAGGTGGGGAGAGTCAAAACCTTTAAATTCCTCTGAGTTCACATCAGCGAGGATCTCACCTGGTCTCACACAGCACATCACTAAAAAGTCACAACATCGGCTGCACTTCCTAAGAAGACTGAGAAACTTTGGGATGCCCCGCAAGATTCTCAGTAACTTCTACAGAAGTGTAATTGAGAGTGTGCTCATCAGCTCCGTCATAATCTGGCACAGGACCTGCTCTGCACAGGACAGGAAGGCTCTCCAGCGTGTTATTAAAACTGCACAGCACATCTCTAATAAGTCACAACATCGGCTGCACATTGGAGCAGCCTTCCACTCACTGGAGGACATCTATCAGGGCACACAACATCATCAGAGACTTCACACACCCACAGCACAGCCTCTTCACACTTCTACCTTCAAGTCAAAGATACAGATGTGTGAAATCTAGAACTAGACTGACCAACAGCTTTTATCCACAATGAATGAGAATGTGCAGTGTGCCAATAATTGAGAAGTCTTGCCAATACCATTATCAATAGAAAACCAGTAAAAGAATAGGGGTCTTGGGTGCAGGGTATCTCCGGTGTAGCTGGCAGACCTGATGTGGTGGCTGAAGCAGAGTGGGCAGGGAACTAGCTGAGTATGAACAAATGGCAAAAACAGCCAGGTGGACAAGATGGTGGTGCTCAGAGAGTGAGTGTCTGCAGTGTAGTCACTTCTCCATGTGAACAACTCAGTGGAGAACAGGTTGGATTTTGCACAAGCAGAGCACACAGAACACCAGCACAGCCCCAACAAACAGAAATCCACAACCTTCCAAACAAAGTCCTAAATCCAGTGCAAATCCAATCCTCATTAAAAAAACAACAGAAGAATCTAGCTCTATCTTGTCGGGGTACAGGCAGGAAAAGAGCAGTATCTCAACAGGACAGAGTTAAGTATGGATTAAATAACTCCTTTACTGAAAACATCAGAGGAGTTGGTGTTGAGTGTCTTAGTTAAAGGTAGGTATGGAGACTGGGTATTATAGGCTGGCGAATGGTAGCCCCACCAGTCAACCTACCTCCATGTGTTGGGATTGTGGGAGGAAACCAGTGGAAACCCATGTAAGCACAGGTGGAAATATGAACTCCAACCAGTGGATTCTGGAGCCAACACTGAGCCCTTCACCACCACTGTCAACATGAAGTTTAAACCCCCCAAGATAAAGAATACACTTCAGTCTATTCTCTTTAAAGCATTAAAATCTGTGTAAGGGACAGAAATATCTTCCTCTCCCAGCAGGTGTGGACCCAGTATGGATCAGTGTGAGGACAGAGAGCAGGGAGTCCCTCCCTCTAAAACTCTGTGTGGGGACCATGAGAGCCAGACCACAGCTCAGAGGTGAGAGGAGGATCTCTAACTGTCCATGACTCTTCTCCATGTCAGAGCTCAGCTCCATCTTTATTCACACTGAAACTGTGTTGAAGTCCAGAGAAGCAGCACAGACCAGACTCCCATGGACCTGAATCTAAGCCCAGTTGTGTGTCCTTCAAGAGCGACTGGTCTATGGATCGCCCTATTAAACTCAAGCGGTCTAATGCTCTGAGGTAATTTAATTAGTTATTTTCTGTAAACAACCTAAAAGTCTATTATGTTCAGCAGAAGAGTCACAGTGAGTCCATATTTATCAGGATCCTACAGCAGAGACCAAACTGTCCTGGTCCTGGACCCAGCTGTGAGTCCGTCAAGAGCGACTGGTCTATGGATCGACCTATTACAGTCAAAAATGGACAAGGGTCTGAGTCTCAGAGGTAATTTAGTCGTTGTCTGTTTTCGGTAAATCACTTTAAAGTCTATTATGTTCAGCAGCAGAAGAGTCACAGTGAGTCCATATTTATCAGGATCCTACAGCAGAGACCAGACTGTCCTGGTCCTGGACCCAGCTGTGAGTCCGTCAAGAGCGACTGGTCTATGGATCGACCTATTACAGTCAAAAATGGACAACGGTCTGAGTCTCAGAGGTAAGAATTTCAACAAGAAGTTAACAATTTGTTGTTACAAATATTAAATCATCAGAGACTTATATTTAGCAGTTTTTCATTTACAGATGCTTTTATCCAAAGCGACTTACAAGTGAGGTACAAAGCCGCAAAAATCTAACTCAGAAAAAACGTAAAACAAAGTACTATCAGAAGAAGTGTGTCCATTTCATTAGGTGTAAGTCCAGGAATTTTTGGATTAATGTGCATTTTAAGTGCATAGAAAGTTACGAAAAAGTTCTGTCTTCAGCAGTTTCTTGAATATTGGCAGTGAGTGACCCTAACCCTAACCCTGACTGTGCGGAGTTCAGTAGATCATTCCACCATCGTGGGACCACAGAGCTGAAGAGCTTTGCAATGGATTTTCTGTTTTGTGATGGGACCACCAGACGCTGTTCGTTGGCAGAGCTCAGTGGGCGGGAGGAAATGTAGACCTGAATGAGGGAGTTGAGTCAGATGCAGCAGCTACAGGAAGCCAGTGCAAAGATTTGAGGAGTGAGGTGACGTGTGTCCTTCTTGGCTGATTAAAAATCAGACATGCTCCTGCGTTTTGTATCACGTGGGGGGGTTTGATTGTGCAGGCTGGTAACCCTGTCAACAGGGCATTGCAATCAAGACGGGAGATACGGGCGATCAATAGGGTTGTATGTTCAGAAAGGTAGGGTCTGATCTTTCTGGTGTTGTAGAGGGTAAATCTGCCCTAGAGACAGAGTAGATGTGTCTGTGAAGCTCAGTTGGTCATTAATGATGACCCCCAGGTTTCTGGCAGACTTAGTGGGAACAATCACTGAAGACTCAGTGTTGATACTGATGTTGTGGTGTATTGACAGTCTAGCAGGGAAAACTAGAAGTTCTGTCTTGGAGAGGCTGAGTTGAAGATGTCTTTCCATCATCCAAGACATTTTCCCTAAAAATATTGGGATGGCGTTACCTTAAGAGTTGGAGAAGGTTATTCATTAATCATAGGGTGGCAGTTTGATCCCCTACTCTACCTTTTAAACATCACGCATGGTCATGACACTGAACCTCAAGTTGCCCCAGTGCCCAAACAGTGGCAGCTGCACCTTCAGTTGTTCCTTGTGTTTGATTAATAACAGAGTAAAACATTTTAACTATTTCTGAATCTGTCAGGATCCTGATTTCCAGACTTTCCTGGACCTGGACATAGAACATTTTATACTGTCTGTGATTATATTAATCATCATATTTTCTCCAGAGTTGTTCAGCAGAGATCAGAGGACCTCACTGATCAGTCTTTCCAAACACATTTGGACTCAGTTTTAGTGGTGAGTAAATGTACATTTACAGTTGAACAGTTGTGAAAATTAGTGCCCCAATTTTATAATTCTTTATTCTTATTTCTTTCTGTAAAACATAAAAATCATCTGATCATAGCACCTCTTAGTATTAGGAAAATGCACGCTCAGACAAGCCTATAACCCTGCCATTATTTATTTAACAAAAAATAAGACAAACAGATCAAGATCAAGAGCTTTGAAAGGATAGTTGTGGAAAATATCAGAAAATCCATCCCAGTCACCATGGACCCATTACTGTTTGCATACCATCAGAACCGCTCCACTGATGATGCAATCAGCGCTGCCATTTACACAGCCCTCACCCATCTAGAGGGCAGAGACACATACGCCAGGATGCTGTTCATTGACTATAGCTCAGCATTCAATACAGTCATCCCCTACACACTCACAGAGAAGCTCCTCGCCCTTGGACTGACAGTCATATTGCCCACATGTTAAATAATGAATGGCTCAGTGAGAAAAGTTGTTCAAGTATATAATGCAAAGGTGGGGCACTAATTTCCACCTGACTGTAGTCAGCTACTACAGCAAACTACCACAGCTACAGAAACCCTGAGAACTTACATTTTCTTTGAGTTATATTCACAGACAACATTTCTTTAAGTGATAAAAGCTGCATTTACTTTATGTACTACACAGCAGTTTGCAGATTGACAACAGAGGAGGATTCGCATCTACAGTAGACCGCTTTATGTGACACCAGAAGTGATTTGGTTAAAAGTAAAGAGACTGAGGATGAAGGCTTAATTTTTTCATATTGTATCTCACTTGATCAATACCTGAATTAACATTTCCTTATTACCTAGAAGTTGAGTCATGGCAACTGGACTTCAACGACCCTCTGTAATGGGTGTAGAAAGGGTTGTCGGGGTGGCTTACAGGAAAGTGTGAAGTGAGACCAACCTGGAGAATACATTTGTGGTCTCTAACCACAGTCTAACTTTCCTCTGACTGATGAAGCTATTTGGATAAGTAGTGAAACGTTTCAACCTAAAAGAAAGAAGTCCGGCTTCCATGATCCAACTTCCAGATAACTTCACCTGGATGACCGAGAGTCTTAGACATTTCCTTTTTACATTTAAAAACAAAAAAAATACTAACACAGCTTCACCGTGTGGACCAACAGGTTTTTAGTCTCTCTGGAATGATCAGTGCTGTGTTTTGTTCTGTTCCAGCTACTGAAGGAGAACATTATCAGATTTGTGAAGAATGAGCTAAAGAGGATCCATAGAGTTTTGAATCCAGATTACTCAGAGTCCTTAAAGAGTCGGAGGAAGGCTAAAGAGCTGTTAGATGGTGAGGATGAAGACCAGAAGAGGAGCAGCAGAGAAGCATTTCTAAAGATCACAATGAACTTCCTGAGGAGCATGAAGCAGGAGGAGCTGGCTGAGCGGCTGCTGGGGAGTAAGAGGGTTTTAAAAGATTAAACATGATGGAAAGAGAAAAATGGAGGCAATGTGTTAAAATTGTGAATCATATTTATAAATTGGTGTGAGCTTAAAATAGTAGGTTGCAAATTGCTTTGGATTAAGGCATGTGACAAATTACTAAATAAGTGTAAATTTAATAACATGTCAAATTAGTATAATTTAAATTGTACTATTTTAATAAAAAATAAGCTAATTTTGAAATTGATGGCAGCAACACATCTCAAAAAAGTCGACTTTCTATTATTCTGACCACAGAATACTTTTCCAATTTTCCACAGACCATTTGAAATGACATTTTGACCAAGGGAAGATAGCAGCGTTTCTGGATCATACTTATACAGTGCTGTGAAAACGTATTTGCCACAGATTTTTTTGCATATTTGTCACACTTAAATGATTCAGGTCATCGAACTAATTTTATTATTACACAAAGATAACCGAGTAAATACAAAATGCAGTTTTTAAATGATGTTGGCCGTGATGGCGAGACCCTTTCTGGGGTCAGGCAGAACAACAAGCTAGACGCCAGAGGCAATGGCAGGCGGGCAACAAGAATGGAACATAATGATCTGGCGAAGGCTGTGCAACAACTGAGGGTTTTTATGGAGGTGAGCTTGATAACAACATGGGCTGCAGCTGGATGTAATTGAGTGAGCAGGAGGTGTGGTGAGACTGTAGATAGGGTGTGCAATTACTCTTTGACATAAGACCAGGCAGGTCAGGTTATCTTTGCATAATGTTAAAATTTGTTTGATGATCTGAATCATATAAGTGTGACAATATGTTAAACAAAATACATTTAAAAAATCAGCAATGGGGCAAATACTTTTTCACAACACTTTGCACGGCTTCTTCTTTTCATGATAAGTTTTAACTTGCGCATTTTGATGTCATTGTGAATCCTGTATTCAAGTATTCCTGAGCCCATGCCTGTTTTCAATGCAGTACCATCTGAGGGCAACCAATATTGAATTTTGTCCTAGTGCCTTGTGCAGATTTCCCCAATTTCTCTAAATCTGTGATTTTATGAACTGTAGATGATGATATATTGTTGAGAAATATTGTTCTAAAATTGTCTGACAATTTGTTGATGCAGCTTTTCACAGATTGGTGAACCTCTGCCCATCTTTACATCTGAGAGACTCTGTTTGTATTGGAGGTTGTATAATCAATTTAGAAAGTACATCTGTTGTTAATTTAGGAACTCCTGCTGCCGTATATCAACATAAACTCAAGTCAAACCTGAAGAAGAAGTTCCAGTGTGTGTTTGAGGGGATCGCTAAAGCAGGAAACCCAACCCTTCTGAATCAGATCTACACAGAGCTCTACATCACAGAGGGAGGGACTGGAGAGGTCAATGATGAACATGAGGTCAGACAGATTGAAACAGCATCCAGGAAACCAGACAGACCAGAAACAACAATCAGACAGGAAGACATCTTTAAAGGCTCACCTGGAAGAGATGAACCAATCAGAACAGTGATGACAAAGGGAGTGGCTGGCATTGGGAAAACAGTGTTAACACAGAAGTTCACTCTGGACTGGGCTGAAGACAAAGCCAACCAGGACATACACTTCACATTTCCATTGACTTTCAGAGAGCTGAATGTGCTGAAAGAGAAAAAGTTCAGCTTGGTGGAACTTGTTCATCACTTCTTTACTGAAACCAAAGAAGCAGGAATCTGCAGGTTTGAAGAGTTCCAGGTTGTGTTCATCTTTGACGGTCTGGATGAGTGTCGACTTCCTCTGGACTTCCACAACAATGA
>OMLM01018958.1:3971-15195 GCA_900302695.1 Helostoma temminkii | reverse complement strand
AGACTGAGACCTAGCTTCCTGACACTGGGCAGCACATTTCTCTCCAGAATGACTTGATAGTCCTGAGATTTCATTGAACCCTGCACAGAGTCTAGACGCCCTGTGTCAGATGGAGCAAAGCAGCATCAGAACATAACCAAGCCTCCTCCATGTTTCACAGTAGGAACAGTGTTCTTTCCTTTGTATGTTTCAGATTTGCATTTGTGAACATAGAGCTGATGTGACTTGTGAAAAACTTCCAGTTTTGTCTCATCTGTCTAAAGGACATTCTCCCAGAAGCTCTGTGGCTCGTCAGTTCACATTTTGGCATTTTTGGATTTACTTCCAACGGTACCTCGGTCGGCTTCCGTTATGTCCACTTTGGCTCAAATGGAGACAGATGATCTGATACTGATGTACTTTGACCTTGGAGTTCACCTCTGATCTCTTTGGAAGTTGTTCTGGTTACCATTCGCATAATCCATTGTCTGATTTCCATTAGTTAATTTTCAGACAGAGGGTGCCACGTCTGTATACAACATGTTTCTTTGACATGTCAGTATCATGACCCATCTCTGTTAGTGGACTAACTTTTCTAATATCCAGGTGTGACTGCATAGACTATTAACCAAATCTTTTCACTTCATGCTCTATAACGGCTACAACAACAAGGCCAATAGAGAGTGAGGTTAGAATTCAAACTCGAGCATTTTAATGAGCTAATTAGAATTAATGATTAACTAGAGATTATTATTATGCTGCTACATAAACTTGGTCTCTCTCTCTCGTGTCTTGATCTCTCTCTCACTGTGTTATTTCACACAGAGTACCTGCTTAGGGCAGAGTAAAGGTTTCAGTCTGGCTCAGATATAATAATGCCACTGTCACCTATCTGTCAGGCAGGACGCTGGAATTACATGCAGTGATTACTGTGAGACTGGAGACACACAGGGAAGTCCAAAGGGGAAGGACTAGAGCCTGTGGGTCTCAGAACTCCTAAACTCGCTGTTAATTGAAATTTGATGCTATAAACCCAAAAAAAAAGTTTAAAAGCCTGAAATATTTCCTTTTTTTTTTTTTAAATCTTCAAAAAAGAACTTAATAAGTCAGAGGGCAGGTCTATCTGTGCACGTCTGAAACGTTATTAAATGGTCACACTATACATCAACTGAACGTATACATGGAGCTTTGCTGCAGCCGGTCTCTGGCTACGGCTGTTGGTGTGGCCAGAAGCTAATGGCACATTAGCTTCCACTTTAAAGCTCCATTTTAAAGCTCATCAAATCATTTAATTTTAACCTCAGCATAGCTACAGATTAGCTCATTTCTTAGATTAGCTGCAGAGAGATTAAGTAGCAATTATGAGGTCAACATGTTGCAAACAGGAAAACTCTACTAGAGGTGAAGCGAGTAAAGGAATAATAATAATAATAATAACTAGAGATACAAGACGATGAAAAATACAAACAGTTCTGTCAGATTTCAGATATCACAATACACTGGTATGACCACATGTGTTATATAAGTAAAAGTAACAATTGATTATTGCCTTATTTTCTACTCAGCTCATACAGTCGGCCATAGCTATGGGCTCCCACTGGCATCATGGCTGTAGTGAGTGGCCTCTCTCCTTCAGTGATCTCACACACAGCTTGTAATGAGTCAGAAACTGATCTGCAGTCTGTAAAGCTGTAATGTAATTGTTCGATCATCTGGTTCTGCTAAAAAAGTTTCCATACAACTTAAATGCATCAGAAATACTGTACGTTCTCCATGTTACTGCGTGTAAAACCACTAGATGCTCAAGTTAGTTACAAAAATGTAATTTTCAGGAGGCATGTTTGTGCTGAGAGGCAGTTGTGGTCAGAATCACTTAGTGGAGTTTAAACACAGGTTTTAGGAGGTGGTATTAACACATAACTGACAGGATGAACACAATGGTGACAGTAACTCTGACTGCTGAAGCCTCATATTCAGGTTTGGGCTGTTTAAGACAAAGGTGGTGAAATGTGCCTCGTACAGGACACTGGATGTAAACTGAACTGACTTAAATAATTCCATCTTAAATGTGCTGCAGTCTGAAACATCTTTGATTTAAAACTGGCACAGTAGAACAAGATGTTCCTGCTTCATTAGTGTTAATGACAAAAGGAGCTGCCCTTAAGCAAGGCACTGAGCCTCCACCTCATCCATTTATGTCCCTGCTCTTCATCACGTCTTGCTTTTATCACATTTTCACTTTGTTGTAAACATTGTCCCTTTTCAATCTGCTACGTGAAAGACTCTGCTACTGAACATTATGGTTTTCATGTGTGAATCAAACAAAGTAAGATCCAAGAAGAGGTGGAAAGACAGAGACACGGTAGTGTGTCCCTCTCCTTCTGTCGCTCCGTCTCGGCCTCCGGAACAAATCTCATTTCCTCAAGCTGCTTTGTCAGAGCAGAGCGATGCTCTTTTATGTGTGAGAGAGAGACGGAGGCAGGCCGACAGTCCAGGAGTGCAGCAGCCACAGGGCACTGTAGAGCACAGCCAACCGGTCACCATGGTAACCCAGCCGGCCCAGCGCCACGGGCTTCCTACGTCAACACACACACACACACACACACACACACACTGTTTGTACTGCTACACTTCTGTGGACATTTACCGATATGACGACAGAGACGCTGTGTTTTTTCATTCATCTTGATGTTGTGTCAAATTTAGACGCTGCAGCCTGAAGCCTGTGCACGACTGTCACTTTGTTATATGGACCAGTCAAGTCTTTAGTATTAATAGACTCTTTACAGTTAGTAAACATGTGATGTTTGTTGGTGGGAAGGCATAGCTGGAGGTTACATAACCCCCCAACACAACACTATCACTGGCTAGTGAGTTTTGTTGGTTTGTATTTTAACACTGTCTGAGTAAAATACAGTTTTATTAGAATATGTTCAGTCTCTCTCTCTCCAGGTCCAGAGTGTTATTAGAAAAATTAACATTAACCAGTGTTGGCCACTAATGTTAGCCAACGTTAGCCAGCTGTAACGTTATGTTTGTAGTCATCCACTCAGGACATAATGTTACATAATGAACAAAGTCAAGATTCCTCTTAGTTTTTCCATCTCTGATTAACGTCAGGTGACCACGACAAACTGTCAATATTAACTTCACCTGAAACACAGTGTGTGGTGAAAACATGAACATTTCTATTCACCTTTTACTGTCAGTGGCAGCTGGTGTGAGAGGAAACTTCCAGTTAAGAGTCGTTTCTACTTCAACTCTGGCACCCAGCAGTCATATGATCATATTTTATATTATAATGTGATGGACGTGATGTTTGCCTCCAGTTTTACTCTATTTTGTCTGTCAATAACTGCAAACTGGAAACATGACAAAGGAGCAAAGCAATGTGAGTGATCCTGTTTCACAATGTATAATAATAATATACTTTTTTTGTATATCAGTATACTTTTAAACTAAAAAACTAAGCAAACATACTTTCAGTTTACTTCTTATATACTTCTTGTCGAAGGTATACTAGACAAAGAAGCATTTAAGTCTACTTTGTCAGGATCCATGCCTTTGTTTATTGTTGGGTCAGTTTTGTCTTCCTCCTGCTCTGTCTTCCTGGTCTTTTCCTTTACCTACTCCCTGATTTACCTGGCTACACCTTCACAACCACTCTCCTGCAATAGTGTCAGACCCATAGGACCACGCCCCCTTGCCTTGCCTTTCTCACACACACACAAAGTCTCTGATCTGACCACACCTCCTACCCTGTTCTCCAGACACACACACACACACACACACACACACACACACACACACACACACCTGTAGTCACTCACGCAGTCAATCAGCCAGCTGCAGCCCATGTGCAATCTAGCCCTCTCCATAAATACCCCCGATCTCTACAGAACCTTTGCTGGATTATCATGTCGCATTACATTCTCTGCCAGTCTTATGTCTGGTTTCTGTTTACCCTTCTAAACTCTGCCAGTCAGTTCCTGGACTATTCTGATTCCTGTTCGCTTCTGTGACTCTGCTGATTAGTTTTTTGGACTGTTTTTGTTACATGCGTTACTCTGCTCTGGACTCCTTCTGCTCTGCATACTCCTGGTTAGCCTGTTACCCTACTTCTTGGTTGCTTTTGTCCTGTTCACTGTTTGAGTTGGTCTTTGGCCTTTATTTTGTTACGTTATTGTTTTCCTTAGTCAAGTTAATTCCCTGCACCTGGTAGTGCAGTATTTTGTTCGCTCTTTAAAAATTGACATGCAAAACTAAGAACTAGTTCATTTCTGTCAGAAATTAACCAAACAAAAATTTAGTTTTGACTTTTTCCTCCTTTGGAGCGATTTTCAGTTGTGACCTTAGCTTGTCTTTCTGTTACCTGTTTTATTTATTAAATCTCTGAGTTAAACTTTCCCTCCCTGTTCTGGTCTGCTTGAAAATCCACTACTGACATACTTGCTGTAAAATGACAAGTTTACAGAAATGTCTAAGTATACTTGACCTATACTTGTACTTAAGTATACTGACAAGTGTATAAAAATACCCAGCATGCATTTCAGTTCAACATGGGAGGAAGTCATACTGTGTGGAAACAATTAACTGATATTTAACAATTATTCAGAAGTGCAGTTTAATCAACTGTGAAGAAGGATAAAGTACTTTAAGAGAATATTTTCATAGTCTAGAAAGTATACGGTTTAGTTTATTTGTAGTATACTTTTTATAAGTGGTGCTTGGTTAAGGTTAGGGAAAGATCATGGTTTAGTTAGTTTTACAGTGAATAAAACCAAAATGTTTTCAGATCAAACTTTGGTCTGTGCTGTGACAGTCAGTTGGACATACTGGCAGTCAGACCTCTTCTACAGGTTTTGTGCTAAGTTAGCTGATTGGGCGGCAGTAGCTTTATATTCCGTGTATAAACATGTACTTCCCCCACAAAACTATAAAACTTTTGATTTATCTGTTTTATTCACTGAGCAGGTTGGTTGAGCCAATAACTACACACTGGAAACATACAACTGAGTTTGGGGAATCTCGCAGAAAGAAAGTGTGATCCAGATGAATTAGTTTGTCAGTGTAACGTTTCAGTCTGAGATAGAAAAATTTAATTGGACGGTCCTGGCTCCAATACAAACCACAGTCTGGCCTCAGTGTGTCCATCTCCATGCTAATGGCTAAACCACATAGAAACCACTGTTAGACACATCCATCACAGAGCAGATATCTGTTCGTGGTTGGGCCTTCTGATACAGACAGGGGTGAATCTGTCGGTGTCCTTCCACAGAAACAGAAGAAACTACAATTGCCTTATATCAAGATATACAAGGGCGGACACACACACACACACACAGTAGCAGTTGTGTATAAGGTTGTGCTGAGTCATTAGTTTTGTCTTTTTTTTTTTTCTATGTTCTGTACATTTTACATAATCTCTTCATCAAACACACACACTTTATCTTACACTGTTATCATACATGTACAAATGCTCTGCACATCCACCTCTCACCATCAGTGAACACTGGACCCCAACACCCTCTTTCTCTTTCTCTCTGATCTGCATCTCTGCGACGTCAGCAGCTTGAAAGATGTAACTATTTATTAAAACTGACAAGATTCATTGCTAAGTCTTGGTGTGTGTGTGTGTGTGAGAGAGTGTGTGAGCACAGGGGCAAACGGAAAGAGAAGGATCGGAGGGAAGAGAATAGAGAATCAGCATCTTCTGTCAACACAGCTGGTTAGGATAAGCTCACACACACTCATAGAGACAATGTTCATGCAGAGTAGTAGACGGCAAACACACACACACAGATTAGACCAACATGTCTCTGAGACACACAAATATACCATGTAGCAAACACACACACACCGTGATGTGGAGCGTCATTGTTGATCTGGAACAACAAGTTGGTGTGTGTGTGTGTGTGTGTGTGTGTGTGTGTGACTTTTCTGTGCTGATCCATTTTTTAAAAAAGAACGAGTGTGTTGTAGTATTTATACTGTAGATTTCAACATCATCAACACTCATGACCCACAAAAAGGCCAGGTTATCAGTTATTTTACTCTCTCCTGATCCTGATTTTATAGGTAACCCAAGAATCTTCCAAAAGGTATTTCTGACAGCTGCCAACATGGGATGGATTTTTAGAGGTTAACTAAAACCTCTGGAGGCAGGAGTGGAGCAGGGGAGGGCATGCAGGGATGAAGTTCTGTTCACAACAGAGTTAAATTGGCAAATTTAAAAGAATTTACAGGTAGGTAGGTAATGATTGGAGTCTGACGAAGGGTACGATCACTGAAGAGAAGAGGTGACACAAAATGGTGGAGAACAACAAGATGGAGGATTCCTGGTGATTGTGAAGCTCTGTGGGGACTAACTCTCACACAGGGTTAATCATCATCAGTCCACAATCCAATAACAGTCACCACAGTCCAAGTCCAGGGTCAAATCCAAAAGAGCGGGTTCTGATGAAACAGATCAGGTAGTAGTAGTAGGAATACTGAAGTTATTGTTTTAATGTGTTGTCAGCAGATTCACACTTTGAGTCTTCTTGTTGTCTGATGTCTGAACCGCTCCAAAGTCAGCGTTAGCTGCTCTGTAGTGCAGCAGGGTTTTAACAACAGCATCTACGTTGTTATATCTGTTTTAGTTGTGGGTGAGTAGTAGCGTCTGCTAAGCTAAGCTGCTAGGCCTTATTGCAAAGGTTATGTGGGCTTGTAGAAAGTAACACTTCCAACTGAAATGAGTTGTCACATCTGGAGCACGATGATGTTGGCCCCCCACTGTCAGAGAGTCACAGTCACAGGTTGAGAACATTTGCTGACACGTTTTAGTGACTTGAAGTGACCTGAAGTTCCTATGTGGTCCTAAATCTGATACGTATCCTACCTTCATAAAACCACACCTATCTTGTCACTGGGACTCTCACAGACAAAATGATCCCACCATCATCCACCTCCCCTTCCCATCTGTCAGTGACCAGCAGCAGGTGAAGAGGCAGCTGGAGAGGCTGAACCAGAATAAGGCAGCAGGACCTGATGGTGTCAGCCCCAGAGTCCTGAAGGCCTGTTCTGAGCAGCTCTCTGGGATTCTACAGAACCTCTTCAACCTGAGCCTGAGACTGGAGCAGGTGCCAAAGGTTTGGAAGACATCATGTCTGACTCCAGTTCCTAAATCTTCATCTCCTTCTGCTCTAAATGATTACAGACCAGTTGCCCTCACCTCACATATCATGAAGGTCCTTAAGAAACTGGTTCTGACCCATTTGAGACCTCAGGTTGAGACATCACTAGACCCTGTCTAGTTCACCTGTCACCAGGAGATAATGCCATGGTTCACCTGCTTCAGCTCTCTCTCACCTGGACAAAGCAAACAGCACTGTGAGGATCCAGCCTGTCCTGCTGAGAGAGAAGCTCCTGAAGATGCAGGTAGACTCCTCCACAGCCTCCTGGATCACTGACTACCTGACAGACAGACCACAGTTTGATGAGCAGCACCTCAGTTCACACTGTAGTCTGATATGTCACATCTTAAAAATAATGTGAACAGACACAATCAGATCTCAGCAAAAAATTCAAATTGAGCATTAAGACCTGCAGGTTGAACGTAGCCTAATGTAACTTTAAAGTTGTTAATTAATCAAAACTGTGTCCGGCTGAAGCGTCGGCACTCCTCACAGCAGGAAGCAGGCAGGGCAAAGAAAACAAAGCAGGAACAACAGTGGAGCAGTTGGTCGAGTGGCCCAACTCCTGGCCAATACAAAACAATCATCATTAAATAAGTAGAAATGCAATTATCGAACACATTATAGATTATTATAGCTTTTTGAACAATAACAAATAATTTATAAAGACATTTATAAGATGGTTGCTAATACCATGACACTGCTGTGTAATCATTTCCTCTAGCTTAGCTAAAGCTCCCTCAGCACATCCATTAAATGTTGGTGCTTTCTGTTTGTCCAGCTGAACAGTTTCCACTGGAAGAAACTCAAACCACTTCATCTGAGCTCAGAAAACTTTTTTCCCTTTGTTTTATGTCGTGTTACAAGCCTGTAGTTTTATTATAATGGTTTTAGGCGGATTCTTGTGAAACTGCCACAAACATGACATTTTACTCATCAAACTGAAAATAATGAGTCATTACTGAACCACATCAATAATTAGCTTTGTTGCTACTGTGTGTGACTCATCCCCGCTCCGGTAAAGACGTTCCAACACGACTACTCCCACACTTTGCACAAAAAAAACAAACAAAAAAACCCCACTATTTCATAAACAGCCAGCTCCTGGTTTGCAGGTGACGTTAACAGTCCTGGTCAGCTCGGATCCAGATGTGTATGCATCTGCAATACTGAATTTGTTTTAGATTTCTTCTATTCAAAGATGTGATCACATTTCTGTAATACCTTAACAGTGGTCATAAGAAAAACACAGCTACAACCGAAGGGGGACGATAAGTCAATCAATAAGTCGTGAAGGTCACAACCATCTGCATCAGTCCTGAAGTGTTTGTTTTTTGCTTCTTCCTTATTGTGTAAAATGATTCCAGTTCTCTGAGTAGCTTCATGCAGGAGTCTGATTCAGAGCTCGCAGCATGTCTTTAACAAATACACGCTTCAGTGCAGGAACTTTTCTAAACTCTTCAAGAGTGTGTGGATGTTTGTAAGATATGAGACTCTAATCTGATGATGGCCGGCAGTAGTAGATGTTATATTGAAGCTTGGCCAATCTGCACATTTCACTTTTCCAAATGAAACTGAATAGAAAACTTTTTAAAACAGTGAATCAGACAAAAGTTTTTATTGTTGCCATAATAATAATAACGTACACGACGTACAGAAGAAATCACCTCTGCTAAACCGCATCCTGCACGACACCCTAAGAGCTACTGTACGTCAGATGAAGGCAGATATGACACAGTGAGAGGGGAAGTTCCCGGTGCATCAGGTCTTCATCCTCAGCAGGAAAGTGTGAGGAATAGTGAGCATCACTTCGCATTTATCACCTCTTTGGCTCCCACAGGGTGGAGGTGAGGTGTCAGTTACAGAGCAGGAATACAGGAGACTGAACGTACGATTGTGTCTGCTTGTTTTAATCAGTGTGTAAAACCCTGAAAGTATGTTTGTGCGTAATGATGTGTGTGATAAACACGAGTCAGTGCTGGGCTGTGATGGTCTGCGCTGAGACCGGCAGCAGATGTTAAGTAACGCAGCTTCTGTGAGGCTACTTGTAGAAGCTAGCAGTATAGCTAACAGTCATTAGCCCTTATTTTGAAATCACTCACTTGCCTTTATCCACCTTCTGTTTTCACTGAAATACCATTTTCAGTATCAAGTGAAATTTCACGTGTGTGTGAGAGTATTTCACTTGAAACGGAAGGCGGATAAAGGTACGTGACTGATTTCAAAATGAAGGCTAACGACCTTTACCTACACTGCTAGCTCCTACAAGCAGCCTCACCTCAGCAAAGACCATCACAATTATGTCAGATGCGAAAATAACAATATCTACTCTGATACAGTCATGTGCTGCATGTAGGTCCACTTTCTGCTCTGAGGTTGGTTTGGTTACGTTTGGAGTGATCTATGTGCAGGCTGTTTGAGGGGACGGATGTTTTTCACTTTGTATTGGTCAGGCATTTCAATAAGGATATAGTTAATAAGACAACAGGTGAAACGTAGGCTACCCATGCTGTGTGAATTTCAGTATCAGGGATGAGCAGAGCGAGGAGAGAGAGTTAACATTTATGTTATTATAGACTGCAACCAAACACAACAGTATTACAATATGACCAGCTAAAGCAGGGCACAATATTCTGCATAGTGATGTCGGCCCATATGATTTATTGGCTCAAATAAAGGAATATGTCAAATTGTAAAACGTGAACTTAACTGCAGGAAAATGGAGATGTTGTCATACGGACACACTGAGCGTATTTTCCTTGGTGAATCGTGGTGGACCCAAGAATGCCACCGGAACAAAAGAGAGGTGGTTAATGAAGGATTTACACAAGAGAGAAAATCACTCCAATGAAGGAAAAGGCAAACTGGCAATTCTTAACTAACTAACTAACTAAACTAGCACTATGAAAAAACAGAGGACTGGAGGACAGAGCAGGAGGTGTGGTCAGATCGGTGTGTCCGGAAGGTAAGGTGAGGGGGCGTGGTCCGATGAGTGATGCACGTTGAGAAGGTGTAGCCAGTCAGATCAGCGAGTGAGTAGTAAAAAGTTAAATAAATGATTTACACTGTAAAGTGGTGCAGCTACAGCTACACATATTTACACACTGACAGATACTATAGGTGACATACAGTATATGGCACAATAAATTGCATGTTCATGATATGTTAATAATAATAGATGAGTTTGATGAGCTTGGGATCTTTCTAAAGACAGTCTACACATTGTTTGCAGTTTTGTTGGCAGAGCTGAAAACATGTTTAATGGAAAACAAAGGAATTTTTGAACACTAGTGTAAATATGAGCAGTTGTGGCTCAAAGACTAAATATTTCAGCACATTAATCCAAAGGGATGTCGTGGATACTGATCCTGGAATTTCCCTGGATTTTTTCCAAACTCTGCTCAACAACAACAACTTCAGGAACCTCACAGCCAAGTTCTAGCATGTGTTCACATGTGTACAGTCAGTGTGTGCACGTGCACATGTGCTACACCTCCTGAACCACCTGGATCCTACATGGACGAGGACACTTCCTCCAAACCTCCTCAACGCTGCTGCTGTGACTTCAGCAACACCAGCTGTGTGCTAAAAATAGTTCAGTATTTGTTTTATGCAGTAACTAAACAAAGCCTCAAAGTCTTTTCTCGATAAAAAACATGAATAGCTTCCTCTGCACACTGTGTCATATGTTAGATATTTGTCCATAAACATTGAAGAACACATAAATGCTACATTTCATACACTGCTTATAAATCCATCCGTTCATTATCATCCTCTTATCTACAGTCAGGTCGCAGCACGTTCAGCGTGGTGGTCTGGGACTCCCTCTCTCCTGCAGAGTTTTCCAGCTCTGCCTGAGGCATTACCACATCAGATTAGATCTGGAACCTCCCCAGCGTGTTCTGGGTCTGCCCCCAGGTCTCCTATCAGTTGGCTGGGCCCAGAAGGCCTCTATAGGAGACACAAACCACCAGTTGGCTCCTTAGGACACAGAGCCAACTGGTGGACAAGGAGCAGCTCTATTTCCAGCTCCTTCCACATGTTTGGACTCTGTGTCTCTGAGTCGAGCC
>OMLM01018957.1:0-12712 GCA_900302695.1 Helostoma temminkii | reverse complement strand
GCTGACTAAAATTTTTCTCCAGTTATGTGACGGAAAAGTAACAAATGTGATAAATGATTCATACAAGTGGAGATTCAAAGGACATACACATACACAAGTTATACACAAGTTTATCAGCTCCACACAAATAGACATCTGAGGCGTGCTGAATATGCAATGATGTTTCTGTTTCATCTGTCACCCGCTGCTTTCAACTATCTGTATCACAGTGCAGAAATGTGACAGAACTTCAGAAAAGGAAGAACTTTGATTTAGTTTTCCTCAGTGTTTTCAGTAGTGTTGCTCCAGCAGGAATCTTAATCTGTGGTGTGTATGTAGTTAATGGACAAGAAACAACAAGGTACAAAGAAAGATAAAAGTCCTCTGTATTTTTATGGAAATATTCCTTTAAAAACCAGTTGTTTACTGTAGTAGAAACAATACTTTACATGTAAAGACCTTAATTTTCAAGGATGGGGGAGATAGTAGTGAAGTTGTTAATTGGGAATGGGTTATGGATTGAGGCACTGCCATCAGTCTGACAGTGGCTGTGAAGACGCTGTCATCCAGGCCAGGCTTTCTGAGTGCTGATGCTCACAGGCTCGTGGTGTCTTAGGTTGTAGCCTGTGTCCACCCACTTGAGCCGAGCATAAGCCAGGTGGTGTTTGTCGCTGATAATGCTTTGTCCTACTACATACATCACTGGGTATATAGTGTCCATGAAGGGGAGGTCAAAGCCGATGAGCCCCTCTGCAGTTCTGATGAACCGCTGCAATAATTTCCTCTCAGTCAGGGTGGCGCTGCAATGCCACACTGTGATACTGCTAATTATACTACTGAATGAGTTCTTTGGTTTTATCTATGATAAGAACTAGGTCGTTGTCCCTGTATGATGACTCATGCCACCTCTGACAAAGCCAAAGTTGGTCATGCCATGCCACGTCCATCTTATGTTATTGTCCTGAGGCACTGTCCTGTGTGTATGATACCTTATTTTCCATCCTCCCATGGCCTGTCTGTGAGGAAGTCCAAGATCCAGTTACATGTATGTGCTACTTCCAGGTCTGCCAGCTTAGCATTCAGCTTCATAGGTCCGATTGTGTTAAAGGTGGTGCTGTAATCCTCTAGTTTTTTTTTATCATTATTGTTAAGTTTTATTTCCTAACATTGTAACTCTCAGAATGTCAAACCATCACTTTGGTAATGACAAGTAACAATATTGTATAGATGAGTAATGGGCCTCAGTCATATCATTTTTCTTAAATTTGTTTTTAAGAAAACTCCTAAGAAATATCAACATCAGATTGATGACATGTTCTTAACAAGCTGATTTTGCTGGTAACTTCATTCTTCTATTGGTGAATGCCAGTGTCTCAGGAGTAGAAAGTGTGTTCTAGTCATTTCTATTAAGCATAAGCAACAGTGAAGTGCTAGGAGTGTTTTATTAATAAGTGTTAATTATTAATTTAAAACAAATTAAACACAGTGCTTTGTCATGTAATGGAATTATTTTAAAATATGATTAATAATGATAATACTATGATGTAATTTAAATCATTTAATAAATTAAATTTAAATTCAAATAACTGTTGAACTACTTAGAAAACGCAGTAACCAGTGACTTTGCACAAACATGTCAGCAGTGAAATGTGGGTAAGAGTGTTCTTCAGTGTGTGTAGATGTAGAATCCTACTGACTCTTTATGTACAGTAGTGGCTCACCCTGCTGATGATGGCTCACCTTCAACACAGGACTGAATGTGTCTGAGTAAATGTGAGTAGAAGACACTCTACTCTTCCAAACACTACTGATTTGAAAATTGTACTGTATCATTTGCATTTAATCTCACTGTGGGTTGACTTATTATTGTTACTGTGTTGTCTGTGTGGTGTGCTTCTTCCTGGATGCACCGGTGGAGCTGTAGATTACAGCCACACAGGCCAACATGTACAGCTGAATGAGTCCTAACAAATACAATCATTATCTCAATTTAATCTAATATGGCTTTAATATTGCAATGCCTTGGTTCAGAACCCTCTGGAAGAGATTATTATGAGTGTGATTAAAAAATGCTCACACAAGGCATCTGCAGCATATGCCGAAGAGAAAGCAGGATGACCTCAGGTAAGAAGTGCAACTGTGGCCTAAATAAAGTTGTAAATAGCCATGTGTGTAAATTGTCCCTGTTGGAAAAGGGAGGGCAGAACATATGCTAAACTGATCTGACACACACACACACACACACACACACACACACACACACACACACACACAAGGAGGGAGACAAAGCAGCATTCCCAAATTATCACTGGTGCAACAGATTGAGTGTGTGGTGTGTGTGTGTGTTCAGGCGTGATCAGACTTCATGTTAATCTGATAATCGTGCCATGTTGTCTAATGGGAAATGAATCCTAACATACTGACCCCTCAGGGCCTTCAGTCAGTGTGACAGAGACATGCTGCATGCAGTACACACACACACTAACAGACACTGCAACCTTTATTTATATTTATCAATAAATAAATAATATAAAACATTTAAAACCTATAACAAATCATTACTGGAACAGGACCTGGTGGTTCAGGCGTCACTTGCTGCTCTCCGAATATGCTCACAATCACAATATTAAGATGCTAATAATTAATTGGCTTAGAAAATACACAATGTTATCAGGACACCTTAGGTTCAAATTGGGAGTTTTTGTTTTGAATGTGGACAATCGCTGTACCAAGCTTTAGGGGACTAATGAGGAGATCATATCCATAAGCACTGTAGGAAGTATTTTTATTCTTGATCCACACTGAGGACTAAAAGTCGGGATGTGCTTCTGCTGCAGATTTTTAATAATCTGTCTATTTACAACTTAAAGTACTTATTGGTTCATGTTACATAAAAGCATATTGCTGTAATATCTATTTAGGAATTTAAAACACTATGCTCATATTGTATATTTGTATTGTTTGTGTTAGTTTTGTTGAGTTTTTGGCAACTCCTGTTGTGCGCTCTTCTGAAGTGATGGGAGAAGTGGTCTTACTGGGGTTTTTCTGATCTCCTGCGTCTGTGAGAGGACCTTTGGTGACTTTGTTTGGAGACACATGTTACCATGAATACAGCATAGTTTTTCAGCTAGCATGCTATTAGCTACTAGCTATTAGCCATGCATGACACAGGCCTGCTACCAGTAGACAGACACTAAACCAGGGGATCTGAGGTCTGCTAGAAGCTATGGCGGTGCAGGTGCAGAGCTGGAGAGGAGTGCTGGAGAGGAGGCACATGTTATCATGGATACAGCATTGTATTTACACATGACAGTTCGGATGCTATTAGCTACCAGCTATTAGAGCAAAAACACAGGCCTAGCGGTAAACTAGCTGAGACAATGTCTCTTCAGTAAAATGGACGACTCCTCCTCCCTGATCAAGGAGCCGAGTGGGACAAGCCTGAAGGAGCCCAGTCCTGATTTAGCTGGAGAGGAGGAAAAAGCAAACAAGGCCCTGCCATTGAAATTCTCAGTCTCCATCGTTCAACAAACTCAGTGATGTGGGTAAGTGCAGACTGAACTGCCTGATTTCTCAGCTAAAGTCACCTGTTAGTTTTAGTGTTGACTCTCATGAACTCACAAACTTTGTATCTGCTGTGTCTCATCTCCTGGATTGTGTATTGTTATTATTGCTATCGATTATTTGAGCTATTATGTGTTTTTATAGTATTGTTATGATTTGTACTGGGTTGTTTTTAACTTTTTGGCATATTTGCTCTGTTGCTGTGACATGTAAATCTAATCTAATCTAATCTAATCTAATCTAATCTAATCTAATCTAATCTAATATTTCAACAGTTCTATTCACAGCCTTTGATTGTGAAGCAAGGACCAGCTCCAATGGAAAACTTAAGACCATGTTCACAATTAAAGTAAATGAGAAGTCGCAAATATGTTGATACTTAACATATTAATTAAATGTCCACAGGCAACGTGTTTTTGTTGGCTAAATCATCCGCTCTACAACATTCCGTTTTCTTTAAATGGATAAAATATCCGAACACCGACTCCAGCTTTATTATTTAATTATAGTTTTATGGTTGCATCTGGTGGACACGTAGCATTAATATGTGACAATGTGCATAGTATATGAACATTTACTGTCTATTTAGCTCAGAGTTCATTACTGTCCAGTTTCCATGGTATCTCTGAAGGGCCAAAAGACTGAACTGTAGTTTGTTGCTCATCCAACCTGAGGATTAAACTGTGAACCTCGGCATCTCCTCCACTCTCCCAGATAAGAGGAAACAGCTGTGAGCAGCGTAGCCTGCAGCCTGTCTGCATTAATGTTACATCTCCAGCACCTTACACTTACCATTACTAATTAATCCAAATCATGTTCCACAGTGCCTGAACGCTTAGGCATCTCACCACCCCCCACCCGACCAGTCAACTCTAACAGGGAGAGAAGAGGCAGCCCCAGCCCCTTCCTGAATAAAACATCCTAATAATTCAACTTAAGCATTTAGCTAATACATTATGCATGAGAGTGAAATCAGTGCAGAGGGCAACGGAATCAGGATGTTGACAGTGTGGCTTGCACGTTTCTGTGTGTGTGTGTGTGTGTGTGTGTGTGTGTGTGTGTGTGTGTGCGCTTGATTTATTTATCAGGAATGCTTAATGAAAGTGTGTAAGGCAGCATGGGGCAGAGGGGCAGCACTCTAAAGAAACACTAATAGTATGTAATGTAACTCGCATTTGAGGGTGTTTTGCTGTCTGCCAACGAAATCTTTTTTCCTCTTCCCACAGGAAAGAAAAGACAACCTGATTTCATGCAGAGATGTTTCCTTTACAACTACAAGGGAAATGCAGAGCAGAAAGTAGGGATAGTTCCGCAAGAATGAAAAGACCTCATGTAATGCAAGAAGACTTGGATTGCTGTAAGCCAGAAGTATTTTAATTAGTTCATTAAAAGGTTGTGTTATGGTAGTCATATCAAGGTTCACCTGTGGAGAACTATGTCACTGCTCAGGAAATGATCAGGAAACCAGTGACCCACACACCTGAATAGAAAAATAATTCCTGCAGACTGAAAAGCAAGTCAAGATAATCTATGAATAACATGAAACACAGTTGTTTTTTATGTGGTTCCTTTTGGTTGATCACTTTCTGTTTCATGTGTCCCTGCAGTACACTGGCCCCGTTTTGTCTATGACAGCTGCCTGTTGGATGACAGATCAGAGGCCCTACAGCAAGGCTAGAACTATGTAAGACTGAATATGTCACACATTTTGAAAATAATCTGGTCTATAGCAATAGCCTTTTATGGTTCTCAGATTAGAGATCATATTGGAGAATATGCTTAACATCTGACATAAATATAGTTCCAGCTTATGCCTCTCATGTATTATAAATATTTGAGTCATGGTGCTAACTTTCTGCTATATGACATTTCCTAAGTCTACATAGATTCTTCCATGTTGGTGGAGCCACAAACAACCTGGTACAGTCATGACTATTTGTTTCCACAAAAACAAAGATGGTGATGGGAAATATCAGTGACATTCAAATAATGAAAAGGATTTATTTTTTATTATCTATATTTGCTTTTATCTACAATTGTATATAACATCACATTTTCTTTCTTTCAAAAATACGTTCTAACTGTTAAACATACTATTCACTCTCACTACTGCCTTTCCCTTTGGCAGTACCCTCTAAGGTACATAGTTGTACCTTTTTGGACCTTAAAAGCTACACATAATCATCTTGAGGTCCAATAATTATCCCTAGGGGACAGACATAGACCTCTTCTGTATCGCTTTTCCCACAGTGCTGTCTAACTGCGCTTGGTTAAATGTTATTTTCTGCCACTGTCCTGTCCATGTTTGTTTTTGTGGATAATAAATTATCATTCCATAGAACCAGGCTGAAATTAGACTTTTCCAGGACCAAACAAGGTTGTTATTTACTTTGATTGCCTAGAAGAGACCATGAGGATTACATTTATGTGAATGTTGTAGAAAGTCACCATGTACTGGATTAAGAGGAATCTGGAGAAATAGCACTTGACTAGAATGTGGTTAATACACGAGGCACAAGATGAGGTAAACATGTTTGTTCCTAAAAAAACACACTGTGTGTGCTTGTATTTTTTTTCCTGCCTTCACAGTGTGGTAACAGATCCACAGACAAATGCCATCTGGTTGTGCCATCCCATCATCTTGACTGCACCTCTAGGGATCTCAGATGACCACCTCCTGTCCTCCCTCTCTACTCATACATCCATTTTTCCATCAAGCCATCTATCCAGTCATCCAAATACTCCTCCATCCCCTTTGGTCCTGTGTCCCAGCTAAATGTGATGTGGCCATTATCAGCATGTTTTTGTCAGAGTAGTCCATCTGAATAAATCCCAGTGGATCCTTGGTGAAATAAATGGTCTCAAAAACCTCAGTGCATGCATCTGTCACCCATTTTGTAAAGTTGTAGTAGCTGGCTATATTTCCAAGACACAACAAGCACAGGATTTAGTGCATGTGTGTGTCCATGATGTGATTATATGTAGAAATGCCCATGGGTACTGTCTGTGTTTGTTGTTGTTTCCTGTAAAACTCAAAATGTCATCATACAGTTTTGTGCAGAATTGTGTTTTTGTTAAATACAGACCTTAAAGATACAGTATGTAACTTTCAGAAATATGCTCACTAAACCTTAATGTAGAGGTGTGCCTTTGACCCCTGCTGTAACTTTCTGAGCAAAATTCATCCTTTTAACCAATTAGAGAATTTCAGCTTCATTTACTTTTTACTTCTAGTAATTTAATAAAAATAATGACCTGAAAGACTGGGTACAGTGTTGCGCACTAGCCCCAGCTTTAGTTGCACATTATTGCTTTAAGCTAAAAAAAATATTTATTTCCTCACCCCAGCCATTTGAGGCAGATGGCCACCCACCTTGAGCCTGGTTCTCCCTTTAACAGATGTTTCTTCAACTGAAAGGGGGGTTTCACCTAGTGCTTGTTCAGGGGGTTTTCTTGGGTTTTCTATGTAGTTCTATAACATTTTAACCTAGAGGTGATTTTTTTGATTTGGTGCTTTATACATGGAATTCAGTTGAATTGAATTTGCATGCCAAATGTGGATATAATATAACTTTAATTGTCTAATTCTGTGCAATAATTGTGTAATTCATTGTGTACAAACAGCACCCGACCCTACAGAACATGTATTCTCCATGTTATTGGAGGTTGCCTGGAAACAGGCATCATTTCACAATAAGGCTAAAGTTTGCAGAGTGAGGATGTCCCATTTACTATAGAGAAGTCACAGTAGCATCTCTTTTTCACAGTTCTGTCTAATTTGCACAGACAGTTGTGGAGTTGTGTATCCAAACAAAGCAACCTCGCTCCTTTATCTCAGTCTGCCTATGCTCTATAATAGTGTGAGGTCATCACAGTTATTACAGATGGCTGGAATTAGTCAGCACTGCACAACATCATCAATGCTGAAGTGAATTTATTTTGCTTCTTTACACATACAGTAAACCAATAACATTCAAATGAACTAATTTATGTTTGAAATTCCATTTTAAGAAATGTTGCTGTGAAACTTGGACATAGGGTAACAATGTACATGTAGCTGTGAGAGTAGGCACTGAGAATAAGGGGAATGCATGTTTCTGTAGGCCCTCACGTGTATACAAATACACACCTCTGTGTGTGTGTGTGTGTCACCGTCACAGTCACAAAGATGCTCCATCAACCTACTGCAGTCAATTAGAGGCTCTGAGCCCTGGGGGTGACACTCCATGACTTCAGTTCACATCTCCACCTCCGCTCCTTCCTCCTCCATTCCCCTCCAAGTCAAACCCTTCTTCCTTTGGTTCCTTCACTTTTCCGCTCAGCACTCTGACACCCGCTGGAGTCGGGGACTTTCATCCAAAGCGTCACCTGTCACTGCCATCGACTTGGCGTCTGTTGTTCTACCAGAATGAGGGTGGGAAGGAAGAGGTAGGGAGGGTGGTGAGGAGGAAAGGAGAGGGGAAGGGGGAGGCTGACATGTCGGGTGATGATAAAGAACATGAAGAGGCGCACAGTGACACAGAATAAAAGAATATGTGATTTGAGGTTACATTTACATTTTACATTGTAGACATTTAGCTGACGCTTCTTTTCTTTTGAGTGACTTGCAATGAATACAGCAGAAAAATAAGCTTCAGATGTTGGATTTGCAAAGTTAGAGGCAGAGAGTCTGTAAGGACGTGCAATTTGTGCTGTTGTATGAACACAGGATAGGCACTCATTTAATTCTTGTAGTAAGTAGAACAATAGAATTCAGTTAAACCTTAATTAATACTTGATGGCTTTGTCCGCCCACCATCCACCCTCACCACCTCCATGTGACTAGCCTTCAGCTAAAAAAAGGTAGCATTTTATCAATTAAAAAATATATATTATCAGAATATAATGCATCCTTTCCAGTTGCATAGGGCATTGGAGAGATGTGGTGGAACACGGTTTGCGTGTTCTCCCCATGTGAACATCCATTTCCTCGCACAGTCCAAACTCATAACTGCTGACAGAATTGGCTCAAGGTAGATTAGCCATCGGTTCAGAAACCATCTAGGATCAACTCAGCACTCCTGTCACACTAAACAGGTATTTTAAGTAAGTGGTATAATCATTTCAGGCATTACTTATATTAGGTTATTGATCAGATATTGTCATATCTATCTGCAAGCAATGCTGGTCTTAAAATCCATATAAAGTAAAGCAGTAATAAATATGTCTTCTGAGTCTGTCACTGTTATTAAACGCAAAGCCAAATTTTAGTGATTCAATAAGGTGATTTCCAAATTGTGACCAAATAAACTAAAAAAGCATTCTGCTCTGAAATACTGCAGGTACACCATACCATGGTTTTGTTCACATACATAAAATTCACCAATCTTCTCTCCTACAATAATTATACCAGCATTTTAGAAGATGATGTTTAGCCCATGAACTCCTACAGAAGGCTCAGGGCAATCTGTGTTGCCAATACAAAGACAATGATGTTAGACTATTTTTTAAAAACCATCATAGTAGTTCTTAACACACCAGGAAAGTTAAAGACATACTGTTGAAAAGTTTCGTATATTATGTTTGAAATTTCAGGGGGGATTCTAAAGGTTCACTTAGTTAGTGGCTTCAGACCTGTCCACAGAAATGTTGAAAAACATTTTGTTGGTCCAACTCCACAACTGAGGAAACATAGTTCAGGCTTTACAGTTTTCTAGCATTTTATGGTGTCTAAAAGCACTCATTTCAGCCAGATAGTATCTATACAGTAAAATGGCAGAGAGTAATATCATGAAGATAAGACTCATTTGCACATTTGTCTGTGTTTGGAATTGTAAAGTGCAAATAATAAACATTTAACATCCTTTAACTATTAGTAAAACTGTAGCCATAGAGCTTTTTTGATCATACAGCAATTACAATCATCTAACAATTTTTCTCTACCTGCTTCACTGTACACTCAGTGCAGAAGTGTTTTCACAATTACAACAATTTTTGCACACTGATCTCATTACTGCCTCTGAGTGGCGTCACTGCTGTCAGAAGCATATTAGATTATTTCAGGTAATTCAGCTTTCCTTATGCAATTATTTAACAGGTTATTGTTTTCTAGTGAGATACTGAATCCACTTTTGGAATATATGATTCCTACGCTGCCATGGAAGTGAAATACTGTACTGTACTGGGAAGAAAAAGTGATTAGCTTCCCAGAGGGATTTGCTCATGAGAATGATTGCATGGACTGGATCACTGATACTGGCATACTGATGATAAACTTGCACATGTGCTCTGAAAGGGTTATAGAAAAACCTGATATAAAGTGAGAATTAGCCTCTTCATAGAGCGGGTTGTTTATGAGGTACGTCAATGCACACTAATGTTGTGTGGACATAATTTCCTTAAATATACAGAACTTTAAATACATTTTCAAAAGATGTCATATACAACTTGTCAGGCTGAATTACAGACTGACCTTCTGCATGAAATGCTGCACAATGTATCCAGTTTCTCTTTGATGCAGCAGTGTTTTCCCTACAGGAGCATCAAAACTCGTGAGATGGTACATGTGGGATGGTGGTTCATGCCTCATTGCCACTGTGACAGGTTCTATCCACATACTATATGTACAGTTTGTCACACTGATATAGCTGCTCTCCAGCCACACTGTCAGCCTGCTAAATCTCTGAGAAAGAACATGGCAGCGAAGGCATTTTTTACCTTGATCAAACTGAACTCATCGCCTAAAGCACTCATGGTGACTGCCAAGCATTTTGACATTGCTGTTGCTTTGCCACAGTGTACAACACCTGATAAATGATTGTTTTTATACTGAAATGTCAAAAAAATGTTTGATAACTTACAGACTGACCCTCCTAATTGTCATGGCTGCCATGTCTCAACTGCATAAGATACTTGGATGACAAGCTGATAGGCGTTGTAGTCCCTGTTTGTCTGTGTGACTGTTATTTTCTGTTATCATCAATAGTTGGACGTTTGTTTGATGATGCATGATTATCACCATTTTAAATCTTTATTTATAGGATAAAAAACTTCACTACTGGAGTTTAGTCCTGTTTGGGTCTAGATTTTATTAAGTCTTAACCAATGGCTTGGCTCCATGAAGTCTTGAAATCTAAATATAGTACTGGCATAGCAAAGCCAATTAATTTGCTCTAGCTGTACACTGTAGACAGTTGGATAAAAGATTGATATTAGACACAAGTTACGAATTTCAGCTTTTATTTGATGGTATCTACACCTAGACACATGAAATAACATAGAACATAGTATTGTATGAATGAAACAACCATTCACACTCACACAGACACCTCGCTAACCACTGCGCTGCTCATGTGTGAACATTCTTGGCCATTCAACCATCCAAACCGTCTGAACCGCTTCATCCCCTTAGGGGTCGTGGGTGTACTGGAGACTATCCCAACTATCATACGGGTGAGAGGCAGGATACACCCTAGACAGGTCGCCAGTCCATTGCAGGGCCAAAGACAACCATTCACACTTTCACTCACACCTATGGGCAAAGTAGAGTCTCCAGTTAACCTGACTGCATGTCTTTGGACTGTGGGAGGAAGTCATAGTGCCCTGAGAGAACTCATGCAAACACAGGGAGAACATGCAGACTCCACACAGAAAGACCCTGGCCAATCTGGGTATCAAGTCCAGGACCTTCTTGTTGTGAGGCAAGTGCTAACCACTACACAATTGTGCCATGTTATGTTCAGCTTTTAAAAATTCACCCAAGTGAAACTCTGATGCAACCATCGACCAACCCTTCCCTACCCATCAGCATGTAATCTACTGTATGTCCCATACATTTTGGTCCTTGAGGACGCCAGATGTCTGGGACCAAACATGCCTGTTCACACATACATATGACTGTCTCCTGTCCACCCACACACTCCTCTGCCATTGGAAAACACTAAGCTGCTTATCACCCCTCCGGGAGCCATTATAGTGAGGGCCAGAGAGCTGACATATTGATTTCAGACTTTTTTTTTCTTTTCTCTTTCCCCATCAGGGTTTGTGGCTGTGGAGACAGGCTGACACAGGTCGTCTTATCATTCAGAGTGGAAGGCTGTTTTTCACTCCACAGCTCACTGCAATTCACTTCCCTGACAGCCAACAGGGCTAGTCCACTGGAGCAATGGAAATACAGATACAACAATTACAATCATAAACCAGGTATTGCTTTAGATGAACACTCAAATATCTCTGTTATATGTTCACTCCACTCTACCAATGGAGCTACCCTCATGGTAGCGCTAACATGACAGGTCGTTCAGTCATTCAACCCCTTTAGATAAGTATTCTAGTAATGTTGGTGATCCTCTTATTTTCCATCTAATACAATGAAATGGTCATATACTGAGTCATAATTAAATTCATTTCATATTATTTAATCAGTACTCTGTGTATGACAAATTTTTTTGTAAAGCTGATGGCATTACTATTAGCCTCATATGCAATGTGGCAAACATATCTGCTTAACCTTCGTCTTGTGTTAGGGTCGGCACCGACCCATTTTTAGGTTTTAAATGCATAAAATAACCATATAAATTTGTTTACTGCATCAAGGCTTTATGACTTTGTCAGGAACCTCTATTTCAACAAAATAAAACAAAAAAAAATGTTTTCACTAAATTATAAAATGCTCTAGTTGAAATTATGACCTTTGTGTTGTTAGGGTCAGTTTTGACCCAGTTATAAAAATAAGATTATAAAGCAATAATTAGAGCCAAAACTAAAATCATAAGTTCACTGTCAACCAACACACTGACAGTCAGCTCCTCTCCCAATCATGTGAGCTTTAGGGGATTCTCATTTTGCCTTGTTTTCCAGTATACCTGCCCAAAAACAAAACAAACAAACAGACCTTATGATATCAAGAGTCCTCAGATTTGACAACAGAGATACCAGAGCAAGATCTGACAAGCTTGCCCCCATCAGGGATGTCTGGGAGAGATGGGTGCAGCTCCTTCCACTGATGTTCAACACAGGGCCAGAGGTGACAGTGGATGAACGTCTTGTCCCTTTCTGAGGAAATTTTCATTTTGTGTTTGTACTAAAGTTTTATTGCTGAAAAAAAAGAGACTTTTTTGCCTTTTTGAAGTAATTATATATGGGTCGAAATTGACCTGTAACACCATTGATGTTACTACAGTTAATAATG
>OMLM01018955.1:0-12265 GCA_900302695.1 Helostoma temminkii | reverse complement strand
GAGCAGGTAGCTGACCACAGTGTCTCTCCCAGTCGTGGGCTATGGAAAATCGCAGGGAGAAAACCAGAGGGATGCCCAAAATCTCTGCTGTTAAGTCACTGCCAGGATAGATGGGGTCAGCCAGGAGAAGGTCATATTTTCCCTCCTTCAACTTCTTCATGATGGTGTCTGATTTCAATACCCCATCCAGAGTGTTCAGAGAAAAGTACATATCCGTTTTCATCATATCCATGAATCTGATGTAAATCTGCAAGTAGTTCATTTGATCCATCTCATACATGGAGAAGTGAAGGAACTCTTTAAAGAACTCCTCCATGGCTTCCAGCGAGAAGGAGACGTTAAAGGGTTCATAGCGAAAACGGGATGGTTCATTGGTGTTCATGTAAATTGACACGCTGGGGACCAGAACCGTCACCTGGTGTCCCCTGTCGATCAGGGTCTCTAACACAGGCTTCATGTTGATCCAGTGGCTACCTTCGGTGTACCACACCAAAATGTTCCCACCATTTGCACTGCATGTCATACAAAGAACCAGCAGAATAGAAGCAGAGAGACGCTGTCCAGGCTCCATGGTTGGAAGGAAAGAGCGTTGTGGCCTGATGCTTTGTAATAGGCACTTCTAGAAAGACAATTATTAACTTAGCAGACCTGAACTCTGGCTCGTTGCTCCTCTTTGTACAGCATGACACAGATAAAAATCTGTGTGAAATAATAAAAAATAATCTTTGACTTACTAGAATCTACTACACATTAAAACAGACAGAAATGCATATTCCAGTTGTTAGTTGAGAGAAGGTGGAGTAGAAAAACATTTAAGCTCAGTGCACTTGGCTCCAATAATGTAATCTGAGGAAGTTGTAAGAGCATGTGGAAGAATTTCCCTACATTCCAGTCAAGTGCAGGAGAGTGAGAGTAAGGCCAAACAAATGGTTGGCTAGTTTTTGTGAGTGCAGCAATGTAACTTGGTTTCATTATATAAAATTAGTTTTTATTTAGTTAGTTAGTTTTTATGGTTTATATATATAGTACGACGATGGAAACGCCTTTAGAGACAAAACTCCAATTTGGTGATTTCCACGGGCCCCAGACTTCGGCCAAATAATTGACTATAAAGTATTTTCATCCATATATTAAATATTATGGTTATTTATTACAGTTACTCATTAATTAATACTTGCCCAAATACTACTGAGCCCCTGAAAATCGAGGTACTCTGCCTAAAATAATTTTAAGAAGATAATCCAATCAAAGATAACTCTGAGATTCCTCACAGTAGTACTTGAGGCTAATGCTACATCATCTAGAGTAATCACAGTTGAAACCAGAAGTTTACATGCACTGTAATTAAAAAAAAAAAACATGACATTTTTTTCTCACTGTCTGACATTAAATCAGACTAAACTTAATTAGGTCAGTTAGGATTATCAAAATTATTTCTATTTGCTAAATGCCAGAATATGAGAGAGAATTTTTTATTACTTTCTTCAAAGTCAAACGTTTACATAAATTTCTTACATACTTTACTTACATAAAGTATTTTCTAGCATTGTCTGTAAAATGATAAATGGTTCAACCCCCAAGCCACAGCTGCCCCCAAACTGTATGACTTGGGTCAAATGTTTGGGTTCCACAAGCTTCTAACAATAATTTGCTGGAATTTTTCATTTCTCCTGACAGAACTGGTGTAACTGAGTCAGGTTTTTAGGCAGCCTTGCTTTCAAATACCTTTTCAGCTCTGCCCACAAATTTTCTATAGGATTGAGATCAGGACTTTGTGACGGCCACTTCAAAACATTGAGTTTGTTGTCCTTAAGCGACTTTGTAACTAATTGGCAGAATGCTTAGGGTCATTGTCCATTTAGAAGACCCATTTGTGCCCAATCTTTACCACTGTACTTCAACTTTAGGATGGTGTTCTCAGGCTTGCAAGCTTCCCCCTTTTTCCTCCAAATGTAACAATGGTCATTATGGCTAAATATTTAACTTTTAGTTTCATCAGACCACAGGACATGTCTCCAAAAATGAAGGTCTTGTATGCATTTGCAAACTCTTATCTGGCTTTTTTATGTTGCTTTTGGAGTAATGACTTTTTCCTCGCTAAGTGGCCTTTCAGTCCATGTCGGTACAGGACTCATTTCACTGTGGATAATGATACTCTCTTACCAGCTTCAGCAGCGTCTTCACAAGGTCCTTTGCTTTTGTTCTGGGGTTGATAAGCACATTTTGAAACCATATCACGTTAATCTCTGGGACACAGAAACTGTCTCCTTCCTGAGAGGTATAATAGCTGGACAATCCAATTGTGTTTATACTTGTGTATAATGGTTTGAACAGGTGAACGTGGCACCTTCAGTCATCTGGAAATTGTATCCAAGGATGAACCGGACTTGTGGATGTCCACAATTATCTTCCTGATAACTGATTTCTTTAGATTTTCCAATGATGTCCCACAAGGAAGCAGTGTGTTTGAGGTGTGCCTTAAAATACATTCACAGGTGTGCCTCCAATTAACTCTAACGTTGTCAATCAACCTATCAGAAGCTTCCAAAGCCATGGCATCATCATCATCTGGGTTTTCACAAATTGTTTATTACATAGTAATCTTAGTGTATGTAAACCTTTGACCTTGAAGAAAGTAATAAAAAATTTTCGAAAAAAAATAATATAAATAAATTTGATAATCCTAACTGACTGACCTAAAAGAGGAAAACTTTAGTCTGATATAATGTCAGACAAACTTCTGGTTTCTGTATATTGATCCCAATAATACTGCTTAAGGGACACATGTATAAAATTAAAAGATCCAAGCATAGAACCCTGTGGAACGCCATAAATAACTTTTGTGTGCATGGAAGACTCGTCATTAACGTGAACAAACTGTAATCTGTCTGGCATTTTAACCAACCGATTTAAACTAACCAAGTGCGGCTCCTTTAATCCCTGAAGCCAATAGAAGATTGTTAGTGACTTTCAGCAGTGCTGTTTCTGTACTAAGATGTACTCTGATGTACTGACTGGATATCTTCATACAGGTTACTTCTGTGGAGGTGGTCACATAATTGCATTGCAAATACATTTTAGAGATAAAGGACTGTAATAGGCTAAAACTCCTGAGTCAAGAGTAGGTTTTTAGGTTTAGGTTTAACAAGAACAACCTTAAAGGTGTGTGGTATATAGCCTAGTAAAGATCTGATCTAACATCTAGCAGTATTTTTAAAAAACTTTTACTCAGTAGGTGTATTTTTCTACACTAATGTCTGGCTTAGGGCTTAGTCAGTTGATCCAGGCTGAAATATCTCAGCTATTGGATGGATTACAATGAACATTTGCAGCTTAACAGTGATTCCTAATTAAAAAAACAGGACTGCTGATAACCGTGGTATTTAAAAATGGAATACGATACACATACAGTATGATAATATCATGGATAATCCAGAGGTAGTAGCTGGTTGACACCCCAACAAAGTTTGCTTACATGTTCATCTGATTGCCTTTTCATTATCCATGAAGTGTAATTGTTCTTTCTGTACAGTTCTGTACAGTTTTATGGAGATTATCCCTCCATATCACCACAGCAGAATGATGCAACTGTTTTTAGAAAGCAGCCAAGGCCAGAGGGGTCAGCTTGGTGTGATTATTAGGAAGGCGGGGTTGTCGACCATGCATTTAGGAATCAGTAATGTTGCAGCTCTGTTCTTGGGAAATGTCACCTTCAGCTGCTTGGTTGTATAAATCTTTACTCGGGGTAACTTGGCCCCCTCATTAACATTGTAGATTCCTTTTGATGCTGGATTCAGGAGCGTCTGGAAAAACAATAAGCATTTGAATATTGAATTCAATGCCCTGTTGAGAGACTTGGCCATTCAGAGTGTGTAAGTGTGAACTGTTTTGTCCTCAGACCTCCCCTGTTGCTACTGAGGATGTGTGAGAGGAACTGATCAGGGTGTTGCATACAGAATTGCAGAAACGTTGAGGCTACCTGTACATTTTGTCCTTATATTTAATCTTCTAAGGAATTCAGCCATATCTCCTCCTTTCTATGTTCCTGCTGCTTCCTCTCCTTCCTTCCTCCTACTCTGCTCTGTCTTTCCACCACAGGGTAAGGGTTACAGCGTATTGCTTTTTGAAGTAGATATTTGCATAATCAGATTAGGATGTGTGATTGTCAGTGGGTTTCCCCATCAGAGGGTGCTCCAGAGGAGAGAGGGTGCTGTCCAGTCCAACAATGGAGGACTCCCCTCCTCTCTCACCCTCCAACCAGCTCTGCACCTGCATCTCAAACACCCACCCGGGCTGCAGGTCGGCAGAGGCTGCAGTCCTTGCTTGGTCTTGCAGCACTAGAGGGGTGAGAGAGCAAGAGGAAAGACGAAGAGGGAGGAGGGGGTTGCAGGGTAGGCAGGGGTTGAGCTGAGATATTTAAACATGCAGAGTGTGAATTGGCTTTAAGGGGATAAAGAGCTCAGGGCCTATCGTTTGGCACCAACTCCAGAAATTCTTTTTCATGGGCGCCTCAGCCGGGAAAGCGAGGGGCTGCCTGCACTGATCTGGCCCATTGTGATAACGGATTCAGACAGTGTGCTAGACACTGATAAGGAAATGTGCTCTCAATAGACGATTACCCACATACTTGGGAGAGAATAGTCAATCAGGCAGCTACACTTGGTGGAGGGAATGAGAAGTGTACAGATTTGTTATTATTTTCAATGCAGGGATTCATAATCCTGTGAGAAAGTTAAGGTCAGAGTAATGTTCAAACTGTGATTCGGCATAAACGGTGCATCAGCAAAATGTGTTTTTCGGCCTGACAGCATGTATCTAAAAGGCGTCGCATGCCATCGTATCCAGTTTCAAATGATGATTGAATTACACCAAAAACATTGAACATACAAAGAGGTTAACAGTTTAAAAATATATTTTAATATTATGAGGAGGTTCAGCTATTCAGCCATGAAATTGCTAAATTCACCGTGAAATTGCGCAAGATGTAAATACCTCCCAAATTCATGATGTGAGACAGACACCGTGCTGCTGTAAGTTAGTTATCATTCTCCCGGTGCAATGAGATTTATTTAGTTATTTGTGCAGGATTACAAAGAATCACCTGTCAGTTCCCACAGGCCTCCAGTCAGTGTGTCCAGCTGCCCTCTGCTCCGTTTACACGCCATTACCCAGAGTTTAACAGCCACGGTGAAAGCACCCAACACCAACTCAGTGTTTACTCTTCGGCTCAGTTAGTTGCAGCCTTCTGCCTGAAAATGAGACACATTTTCTACAGTGACAATAGGTGATTAGTTGTGTAAACATGTGACCTCAGTTTAAATGTCTTCAAAACATGGTGATGGATGCAAACAGCACTGCTGTTATTGGAAGCAAAGACGAAGCAAATAGAAATATGAATTCATCACTCTGGGCTCTGAAGTGATATAATATAATATTCTGTGATGTATCCGATTAATCAACTAAACACTTTATAGTAAACATACTTTAGTCACATCTCTAAGTATAAATGGTTAGAATCCAAATCTAAAAATAGTCAGTGGGTTCTGTACTGTTTAATTACATATTATCATATTTAAGCCTTATGTACCTGTACGTATGTAAATATTCTGCACTGCTACTTATGCACTTCCGGTTAGATATAACCATATTTCATCATCTTGTACCATTTAATGCACAGTGACAGCAGAGTTTAATCTAATCTAATCTAATCTTTACCCTCAGGACTGGAGTTTTTGATAGTGCTTACTTATCATGTGTGCCACAACAAAATGATATTTTCCTTCAAACCTGCATCTGCACATTGGTCAACTGGTCAGTGTTTGACTCCTCGGAGACCTCTGACCTCAGGGGTCACAAGTTAAGCTGTCACTTTTAGTGTGTCTCCCTCAGGCCTCTGGTCAGTGGACAGAGAGCAGAGGTCAACTTTGTGTCCACATGGTCATCACAGGACTTGTGAGCAAACGTTTCTGGGCTTATTGAGCACGAACAAAGAGTGTCCACACTGAGGGAGCAGCTCTGCTCTTAACTTTGGCTCAGCTGTGTCCAGCACAGTGATACATAAAATATATAGTATAGTAACAGGAAAAGATCAAGTATGTTCAAACCAGGACACATGATAGCTTTCGCTTGTTTGTTTCTTCCCTCATAGGGGTCCAGGAACATCAATCTATATCTTTTTGAGTATATTTAACGCCCTTTTTATTGTGACCAAACTCAAAGCTTGCTTAGATTTAATAAATAGTCAAGGGTGCACTCAGAAATTCAGCACTCGTTTCCCATTAAAAACATTCAGAAAGTGTCTTATAAACAAGTCATTTATTAAATAAATAGTTCAAATAAATAACATACTATATATTCACAAACCAACTAAAATAACTTACAAAAGAGGTATCAGAAGATAATTAGCACACTCTTCACAGTAGACAATCAGTTCATAATCTTTGGCTATTTCACATGCGTATTTTACACAACCTCAAATGAAAACACTGTAAATGAGAAGGTGTTTGTGCAGCGTAGTGAATAATCATAGTCAGTTTTGCCAAAATGTCTTAGTCCCTATTTAACAGAAATCAGCAAACACTGAACATTGTTGTATAAAAGAGTGAAAAACAGGAAAAGACGTTGCTAGAAGTGATTCTTCTGAAGTCACATAACCTTGGTAATTGAAAAGGTCAGAATTGGTCTTCTCCAGAACAGAACAGCATGTTCCTTTTTTTCAAACAAAGTGCCCTTGGCTATTTAGAAAAGATTGCAGCCTGGAGACTTGGCTGTTTCATTATCTATTCAAATGTATTCTGAATCTATTGCTTGAAATGAGAAATTCCTTAATCCCCTCCATTTTCCTCATTGGCAAAACACCCTGTCATTGCAGGACTAAATTAGTTCCAGGTGGGTCGGCAACAAGGAATATTAACATGACGAAGACACGAGGGAGCTATTGTACAGGTTTCACACATCCATGCAGAATACAAGTTAATTTTCACCTGCAAATCAAATTTCAACAGTGATCAGTGAGCCACGTTTGGAGTCCACAGATAATATCACACAAAAGTGCATCTTCTGCACTGAAACATGAGTCACACACACCGGTGACAAACGCAGAAAGGACCAGATTCGTTTTCAGAGCAAGGAAAAGGATCAGAGATTCCACTCAAGTTTGTTTTTTCTTTCAGGACTGTGTTTCTACCAGGCCTCAGAGCTGTCGCAGCTGGATCCAGGTGACGGAGCTTCAGTGTCGCTGGTCAGGGCCCATGGATGTGCAGGGGAGTGCAGCTGCTCCATGTTTCCTCTGAGAAAGGTGAGCAGAGCAGTGGGAGAGTGGCTGGCTGGCTGACCGCTCTGGCTCTCCAGCAGCTGCACCAGGAAGTTGATGTAGCGCATGGCCAGCCGCAGGATCTCGTTCTTGCTCAGCTTCTTCTCTGGAGGATGGGTGGGGATGAGCTTGCGGAGCTCGGCGAAGGCTGTGTTTACGTTATGCTGGCGCCAACGCTCCCTCGTGTTGGTGAACACCTTCCTGGTCATGATGCTGAGTAGAGCTGTAAAGGTTGACGCAAGATTAATCAGCAGGTAGTTTGTTGGCTGAATAATGGTTTATTTTTTCCTGAGCTCCTTAAATGTGAAGATTTATTAATTTTCTGTCTCATATATGATCGTAAACTGAATTCTTTGTTGGACAAAAACATACATGTAAAGAAGCCACACTGGGATGTTGGAAATTGTGTCACTATTTTTGACATTTTATAAACAAAAAGATCAATCAATTCAGTACTGCAGATGTAGAATTAACATAGCCCAAATCATGAGGGGAAGATTCACTGCATTTTATCACACAGAAGTGAAAGCTGTTGATACAATTTACTATAATCCTTCAAGATAATTTACCAGAAATTCAATTATTTATTTTTTTCTGGGCTCTTACGACTTATTATATGCATTTATCCAGATTTCTCTGTAAAGATAATTTTAGATTGTTTGTTTTTATTTAATCATAAAGTTTCAAATGTGTTAACACATGGCTTTAAACCCCTATTTAGCATTTATAAGCACTAACACTTAATACATTTCTACATCCCTTAATAATGTTGTGTCACAGATGTGTTTATTTATCATCAACTGTTTCATCACCTGTGGACTCCCATAAATGCACATATGTTATTTCACAGTTTTTTAATTACGTTTTCCTATATTTTCAAAATGTCTTTATCTGAAAAGTTTAGATTTTTGGTTATTAATATCTCTTAATAGACACTTAATCTGCATATAACTGCATTACAAACCATTAAATATTTATGTACAGGTGGTAACTAGTAAGAGTTTGCAAATCGATTTTAATGAAACTTTTAGGTTAAATAAAATTTTCTGCAGCAAAAACCGAACACCAGATCAAATGTCTGCTATATATGCACATAATAGTTTACTATTACACATCTGCGGCATCTGTGTGGTGATACATAGTCTGGTCGGTTGATTAATTATTTCTTAGACAAGATGAGACATACGGCCTCAAGGGAAAACAAAATTTCCTACCTGTATGTGTAGAGATGTGGAGAAATCTGGGTCGCAGAGTCAGCAGGTAGTCGGGTTCCAGAGTGAATGTCCAGTCAGTCGTGTCTTCTCATGCTCTCTGAGATCCTTGTGAGCGAGAGGGAAGGAGAGAGGAGAAGAGACAGAGGGAGGGATGGGGAACAGACAGACAGGGAGAGAGAAGGGGAAAGACTGCTGCATGCTCGCATCCCACATTTTATAGCAGGGTGAACCCTATTGTGTGACGTGTGCTGTTGTGGAGGTTGGTGGTAGCTGAGGAGTAATTGTTACAACACACACCCCTTTCTGCCTGTTATTTAGATTCGGTAGAGCTGTCTTACGACTGCCTTGTCCATAAATCATCACTTTAGATGATTTTCATAGGTGTCTTTGTGCAACGTTTGAAGCAAGTTCAGTTTTTTTTTTTTTTTGCAGCTTTCACGATTCAACTGCCTTTTAAGTGACTATTTGTGCAGCTTTTATGATTCATTGGTTGTTTAATCCTTGAAGGTTAGCACTAAAGGTGACAAATAAATTCCCATTGAAGTGAAACTGAGACGTTCATCTCTCTGATCCTTCTCTTACTGGTGTAGACACAACCCACCATCGCTCCACAGTGGAAAAGACCTTGATATCACTAGCTGCTCTGCTATTGAATTCAGCCTGATTGGGCCACAAAAGGTAAAAATACCATATCCAGATTGACAGTCGAACAATATGGGTTTTGTTATGACTATGGTAATCTTGTTGAGCCATTCCAAGGGGCCACACATAAATTACAGAGGAAACAGGGAGAGCGCAGCGTCCTGACTCACCTCTCGCCAGCCACGCCTCACCCCTCTCTCTCCCCGTCCTCTGCCTCACACTTTCAACCTCCGTTCAGATAAAAAAACAAGCCTAGTTTAACCAATTGTCACTGGTCTTTTTACACCCTTCAAGTGTTGTTTCAAAGACGCAGCCTTCCATAAAAGTCTCTGTGTAGAGTAGGAATTTACATAATCCGATTAGGGCCTGGGATTAGTCCCAGGCCTGGAGAACAGGCCGATGGGGGCCGTTTTCTGAATCGGCCATTCATGGGCCCTGCCGCACGTCCAAGAGGCTGCACCTGCAGGCCAGGCGCCACCGCTCTCTGGCTCGGCACAGCCTCTGCTACAGGTCTGCACACATGCTGTATGTAGGGTGGTTTGGCCAGTGTGCTGATTACACCTGAACCTGTAATTCATCATGCAGGTTTGGGCTGAAAGCAGAGTGAACAAGGCCAAACCGTGAAACCCTACTGGAATTAATTAGTCTGAACTTGTCTCAAAGTTTTTGTATACGTAGAATCTGAAAGCAAAGAGCTTTAATGAAATAACTGATGTGTTTTCATGCTTCATGTTCAGGTTTTATCCAGGTCATTTGTGTATTGAGTATATTTCCATACATTTAGTGGCTACAGGTGCTACAATATGCTCACATTGTCCCTTGAGATGCAGCCTCGGTGAGGAGGAAAAACAAAAACTACCCCACAAACAACAACAACTTCCATGTGATTCACTGTGGACATGTTGTCATTTAGTAGTTTCAATCTTTACTTTCAGAGCAAAAGAGTGATAAAATGTTTCCTTTGGATGGATTGAGGCAGGGTAGTGTAGCTTTGCTCTAGTGATGCTGACACCAGGCAGATACATTGCTATTAAATGTTGTCCAGATATTCATGGTCCCAGAGGATGATGAGGTTTTTATGCAGACTGTGAATTATGATAACGTTGCTCATCCTTCGCTGATAAGATGCTTCCATCAACCTCAGCTAAACTGGTCAGTGGTCACTCCTAGATTACCATTAGCATTAGCATGAAGATTTTAGCATTTAAACACAGCTATGCTGAGGTCCAGAGCTGCTTCTGTGGTGTTAGACCAGAACTAAACATTTGCATCTTAAACAGCTCATTTATTTTTCCCAGTTATTTCATTCATGTATAAATAAAACAGATCCTTTTTTTGTGTGTGTGGATATCGCATCAGTTCTATTTCAAGACCGCTGCATGTTTGATTCTGCTGCAGCTAAAACTTACTTCCTGTGAGCACAAACACACGATACCCGCTTTCTGATACAATCCTAAAACAAATTTAATAAGTCAGTTTTATTCTTAAGGGCAATAAAATACTACTAATACTAAAATAGTAAACATGAATACAGGGCTGTGTCTCCACTACAGTTGTAAAACTATATTGTTCTCCTTGTTGAAAACACTGAAAAGACCTGACCCAGAGCTGAACCTAACACCTGCTTTAGACCCTAAAACACAAATTAACATGACCATCAGTAAAGGTCAGTACTCGTAAGTTCATTTACCATATTATGTGTCTGCAGAGTCACTAGTAAAGAAATGATAAAGAAAAAACAATTATACTTACATAAAAACAATTTACACAACACAAAGATACTTTAGATACTTTAATTCCAGATAAAACTTATTTTTATCACTAATTAAGCTTATTTAACTGTAGCACGAGTAAAACACACTGTAATTAATTATTACGTTTGTATAGGAAAGAAACTGCTTTATGTCATTTAAATGTATATACAACATTAATCAGTGTTAAATGCAGTCTTTCCTTCTGAGATGATCATCACTCTGATCTAAAATCAGTAATTAACCAAAAACGCGTCACAGGAAGCCACCGTATTTACAGAGGAAACACACAGGTGTCTCACAGGTGCTGCCAGTGATTACAGATAACAGCCGTGTGACCTTTACAGCTGGAGCTGGATCCAAATCGACACAGCTTTGGTTTGAACAGCCTGTCAATTCCCACATTTTCTCTCCCGTCCTATTCAGTCCAGAGCTGAAGTAACAGTCTGGGACAATCACGGCACCATTACTCTGCTGTTTACTGGGACTCCTCCGACCATCCTGCCCACTGCTGCTTTTGTTCCAGTGCCATTAAACACTCGGTCTCTTTGTCCACTGCTTGTTAAAAGGCAGAAGCCACAGAGACACAGACAGAGATGTATTTTTAAAAAAACTGGGTTATTGATGGTGGCTAGCCACTGCTGGATGTGGTTGTCCAGAGACAGGGAGGCTCGGAGTCCATGTCCCTGGGGGTCGTCTTTGTCTGGGGATCATTCCTGAGGGAGCTGGCTTCACTCTGCTGGCTCGTGAAGATAAGCACTCTCTCCACATGCTGAGAGACCACGATAAGAGGATTGCTTCACTAAATGGAGGGGGGGAAGTAGCCCCGCGATTGGAGCTGCTAAAACGAGAGACTTTATCAGTTTAGCTGGGAAAGACCCTCGATCGCACTCCTCCAACCATAAATCACAATTTGTTTTTCACTACTGAGCATGCTCTGTACAGAGGAAACAAAGCAAAATATTCACTGATGTTTAATCCTATTTTATTCAGCAACAACTGCTTCATTTATTAAACAGAACACAAGTTGCTTATAACATTATAATGTAACTTTAACAGAGTGTTAATGTGCAGTATTACATCTCATGAATACAAACTTTATAAAATTACAGTTATGTTGATATTTATCATCTGTTCATACACCAGATTAAATAAACTAATAAAGTGTCGGCTTTATAAATACCTGCACCCTGTGAAATACAAACTGAAGTCCTGAAGCAAGTAATTATTACTATATTTCATAAAAAAAATTAATTATATAATAATATAATTATATATTCTTTCAGTTTGCTTCATGTAAAAGCAGTTTCAGTCTGAATAAACATCTAAAACGTTGAAGCTCGCAG
>OMLM01018953.1:0-13957 GCA_900302695.1 Helostoma temminkii | reverse complement strand
ATGAACCACTTAAGCCCATGAATGTTAAAAACCTGCTCAGAGAATAGATATAAAACCTAGTAGAGGCAGTTAACCTCAGTTATAAGATGACTTCAGCTCATACTCGATGTTGACAAGCAGGGGAATTGTTTGGGTGTGTGTGAGTGTGTGAAAGAGCGAGAGAGAGAAAGAGAGAGAGAGAGAGAGAGATTATTATTACCAAGATGTCCTTTCTAACTTTGTCTTTCCTCACTTGTTTGTACTTGAGTTGAACACAAGAACCATGATGTGACACTAGCTCTGTTTTGTCTGTGTGTTTGTGTGCTTGGGTTTAGTCCCCCCAGTACAGTTCAGGTGGCAGCTACGACAGTGTCAAGATGGACTTGAGCGCTGAGGACCTGACTATAGGGCGACATGGTGGCCAGGTTGGCCCTGACGATGATGACGATGACCATGACGACCATGACGACAACGACAAGATGAACGACACAGAGGGAGTCGATCCTGAGAGACTAAAGGCCTTTAACGTAAGTCTGTGGTGTTAGGTCAGACCTTAAGCTCAGTGCCCACATGTCTTCATGTATTCATAGAGAACAGTCAGGGAAGACGTCAGTGTCATTGTTCACAGAGGGACCTTCAACATACTGTACATGAAAGAATACTCCTAGGCAACCTTAAAGCTACATGGATCCATTTTTATATAAATGTACTGACTGACATTATGTAAAGTGGTGTTGCAGTAATGAACCCACTGAGAAGCTTTAAAGCTTTTTAGCTCATTGTTTTGGTTTTACAGCACTGATGATTCAGTGGTTCAATCCACTAGTCCACCAGTAACCTGATTACAGTTGGCTTCCTCCAGTAAAGTGATTTCTTAACTGTCATGTAAACAGGAAACCTGGTTTCCGTAATCTGGGTAGGGGATTAGATAAACCCGGTAGTTTTCTCCCAGAGAACCCCGGCATGTAAACGCCCAACTGTGTTTAGAATGGGATTTTTACAAGAGTACATGCGCGTAACAAAAGCTGCCGACACCTCTCTATCAGCTGAGAGGAGCCAAGATGAATGACGGAATCAGTACAAGCACGATGGTGCCTCATTTTTAAATCTCGCTCTTTCATTACTCAGAGAAACCTGGTTTCCCTGGGTAATTAGATTTTTTTCACTGCATGTAAACGCAGTCACTGACACTTTCTCACAAATACTGAAAAAAAGCATACACACATACGACAACCTGGAGAAACAGTGTACTGTATATGGGGACTGTGTTGTTTTCCTGCAGATGTTTGTGCGTCTGTTTGTGGATGAAAACTTGGACCGGATGGTGCCCATATCCAAACAGCCCAAGGAAAAGATCCAGGCCATCATTGAGTCCTGCAGCAGACAGTTCCCAGAATTCCAGGAACGCGCCCGTAAGCGCATACGCACCTACCTCAAATCCTGCCGACGGATGAAGAAGAACGGCATGGAGGTACTGTGTCCACTTTTTTTTATTAGTTTCCTTTATTATTTGTTTCTTCGAACACATGTTCCAGGTGCCAAGAGCCGAAGCAGCTGTCTTCAGTTCTTTGTTGTTTTGGGGGTATTTTGCCATTAACGTTAACAATAAACTGTTTTACCTTGTGTTGCTTTCCCAGAATGCTTTTTGTATTCGGATGAATTGGAGCAGATATTACACAGATATTATTGCTACTTTTGCCAAAATTATCAACAAATACGGGAGAAGCAGCTGCTTTGTTAGCCATAAATGACCACACCATCAAATGATCTTCCACCATCCTACTGTATCTTCAGACCGTAAGCAGTTCCCTCTCCAAACTTTTGCCTTCCAGTCATTATGGTGCAAGATGATCATTTTGAAATGTATCTTTACATCTTGTGAAAAATGTTCTGCATTAACTCTGATAAAGTCTTCTTTTTGACATTCACACAGATACAGTTATGTTTGTAAATAATGGAATATATTTTTGGCATTTTTCCTATGTACGCCACCACACTGAATTTGAAATTAATGTCAAGATGCAAGGGAAGTCAAGTCTTTTAGCTTTAATTCAAAGGTTTCATAAAAGCATTTAGGAATTACAGCCACATTTTTATTGGCATTTTTATATACAGTTGGCTACTTTACTAAAACAGCAACGGTACATGATGGGATATTGTCCAGTCGCATCTGTAGGGATTTCACGCTCAGGAACATTGTGTTCAGTCTGACAGATACCAGTGCTTAACACAGAGTCAAGGGAATGTCTCTGCTGCCCTCCAGTGGTGAAGGTTAAGTTTCTCTGTGTGTCTTAGGAAGGGTGGCTAGGACACAGTTAGCCTGGTGTGGCTTCAGTTACAGTTTGCATCACCCTTCATCATTATGGTGGAATATGTCCTCAGGGGCATTAATGTATATGTATTGGTGCTGACTGAAAGTAATGATCAATTCATCTTGCATAAACGTAACACTGAATGTAGAATCAAACATCAGCTGCCAAACCCAGTGAACCTTAAAAGGAAGTATGATTTCAGTAAGAGGAGCAGCATGCTTGGCTGAAAGGTAACATTTTCTAATTAAGAATTAAAACTGGAAACAACTTTTCTTCCTAATGATTTTGTGTCATTGTGTGCCTTTGTTGTACAGGAAAAAATCCTGCTTTCAGCCTATTACAGTCATTACAGTATACTGTATAACTCTAACCTGGGGTGTCCTGTGTACTGTCTCTGAGACTTCCAAAATAATCAAATCACATCAAAAAAATTTTAATCTATTAAATCATTTAATCCCATAATATTGTTTTGTTGTCTCCAGACTCGTCCTACTCCACCTCACCTCACCTCAGCAATGGCTGAAAACATCCTGGCTGCCGCCTGCGAGAGTGAATCACGCAATGCTGCAAAGAGGATGCGCCTTGAAGCCTATCACGTTAGTCTTTGTGTGTCTTCTACATTGTGAAATACAAAACCACACATTTTAAAGAAATTAGATCCTCAGAAACAACATGCTAACATTAGCAATATGATTCAAATGTTTTCTATGACTTCACAGAAATTGTTTGTTCATACTAGACTTGCTAGATTGACCAAATCATCACTTCCTGTTTCCCTCTGCCAGGATGAACAGCTCTCTCTGGACAAACCATCCAGCTGTGGTCTGAGGGAGCCAGCGTCCCTCAGTCACTCTGCCTACACCCTGGCTGCATCAGCCTTCTCCTCCCAGGACACTCAGCTCTACATCAACGGAGCTGGCCTCAGCTACGGTTACCGTGGATACCCGGGTCTGGGTTCTGCCATGCAACACCCCGTTTCCCTGACGACTGGGGCTGCTGCTCAAAGCAACGGTGAGGATGGGAGAGCAGGGAGGGACAGTAAAGAGGGTCTTTTGGAGATGGGTAATAGGAGTAGGAGGAAGCAGGCAGTTAGGAGAGTAGAAAAGAGAAATAGACATGGAGAGGGAAAGAACAAGGAAGAGGAAGTGATGAAAAGAAATGAGATGAATGGGTAATTTGGGGATGAATGAGAAGAAGAAGCAGCAGGAGAGCGGTGAAAGAAGATGTTGTACACTTCATTATGGAGACCTCAGCCTTGTATAAATGTGGACTTCCAGAGTTGACATCATTTTGCTAAAATGAAAACACACAAACTGATTTTTGGCCTCTGAAATTTTGAAAGCTTTCATGTCTCTTTAGGCTGTAGTTTCTGTGTTACATGATTTACACACGTGAGTAATCTGTCTACATTTGTGATTTGGTTATGGATTGTACTGTAAATGTTCAGTACATGAAACAGCAGAATATGAGTGGTCTGTATGTAGAGTGGTGCTCAAAGGTTTTGGAACCTGTTTGATTGTTTTAAAAACACAAATCTGCACCAACTGCCAGTTACAGTTCTTGTTGTCTCCACCTACTCCATTTTGGTAGACATAGCTTAGCTGTATGGTGTGTAGCTCAGCTATGTGGTAGTAATGTGTAGCTATGTTCACGTCATCTCCATCTCTTCCCTCCTGTTTTATTAATATTTGTCCATCCATCTTTCTCTCCATCTCAAGGCCCCACAGACCTCAGCATGAAGTCTCTCTCCTCCAACACCATCAGTAACTCCTCCTCTTCCACCTCCACCAATAGCCTGTGTGGGCGGGGCAGTGGGGGAGGAGGAGGGGGTGGAGCCTCCACCCAGCTGAGCCAGCCAGAGATCACGGCGGTTCGTCAGTTAATTGCTGGCTATCGGGAGTCAGCTGCTTTCTTGCTTCGCTCAGCAGACGAGTTGGAGAACCTCATCCTGCAGCAGAACTGAACTGGGGGAAACATACACAAACATACACACACACACACACACATTTCCCATTATGATTGTTTTGTGTCTGTCTTCGTTCCCCTTTCTCTTCTTATCAATGCAGAACACCAGACCTCCTTGTTTTCGCTCTTTCCTCCATAAACCTGTGTTTGCTGGATTCTCCAAAGTGGACTTGTCTTTGGAAATATGTTTCAGTTTTGGAGGAAGGCTGAGAAATCAGGACGGAGGGATGGAATTCCTGCTACCACCCCTGAAACTATTATTAGTCCACCTGTTCAACCTGAGGTGGCAAGCACAGGTGATAATACTAACAGAACACTTGGACTTTAGTGAAATCTCTTCGTCCCCTCTCTGGAAGCACTTCAAAATCAGCACTACTAGTGAGAAGTGGGAAAGAGAAGAAGGCAGGAGGAGCAGCAGGTGTTCAGGAGAAGTGGAGTGGCCTGCAAGAGTGAAGAAGAGGCTGTTTCTGCTGCTGTAGTTTCAGAGAAAAATACTGGTGGATGGAAAAGTTTTTGAGTTTCCTGTGGAGCTTCAACACAGGGAGTTTTGATTGACAGGTGCACCGGCTGACGGTGTCTTATGATCGTAACAATTAAAAAATTAATAAATACTGACTCCCTGAATTAGTACTACTGAGCGTGTTTGCTAAATGACCAGTGCTTTTGATTCAATTGAAGATTCATTTATTTATTTTAGTTTTGTTTCGACTCTTCCCCAGTGACTGAAACAACAAAGGTGGTTTGACTGAGCTGAAATGGTAGCACTAAATGTGGAAATGGCTTTAAGTCATGAGGAGCTAAACGATGGAAACTGGAAAAGAAATGAGAGATTTTGTTTGAGGAGGAGAGAAACTCTTTTTGTGCTCGCTTGTATATAAGCTCTCTGTGTCCTTTAGCACTTTTCTGTCATCTGGACCCTCGCCCCCCTAATCCTCCCCCCTTTTACCCAGCGAGCAACTTGCTACTTATGCATCCAAGACAAAAAGTTGACCACCAGGAAATACCTCAAATCAGACCAATACCATTCCGTCATCGGTTGCACACGCCCACATACACACACTCCCAAAGGAAACATTCCTACTGAAGCCAGTTGACTTCTGCTTCACCACCTGATGTCTTCAAGGTTTATTATATATTTAAGGGGGAGAATCAAACGTTATTGCGCAAAAGACCTGAGATGTGGAAACAATGAAGCATTTCTAGACTTGATGTTGTGAACTTTACAAACACTCAAATCTTTAAACTTTGGTTTCTCTGTGCGGGTCCGTTCATGTGCTGCTGTACATAATTAGTTCATCTTGAAAACTTGAGAAGAATCAGAGCTGACGCCAACAGGGGCGTATTACTCTGGGAGGTGACTTTCTCCTTAAAGGGGAGGTAATGTGTGTATGTAAGTGTGTGTGTGTGTGTGTGTGTGTGTGTGTGTGTGTGTGTGTGTGTGTGTGTGTATGTATGGTGGTGGGTTTAAGGGAAGGGGAGGTTAAATGTTGATCATTGCTGGCAGTTTTATCTTGCGTTTTTACAATTGTAGAAGAAACGCCAACGAAACCTCAGCATCCCTGGACCCTCTCTCTCCTTCTCATCATTGGACCTATTCAACACCTCCTCTTCATGGACCTAAACGTCCTCGTCTGTGTCCTCTCCTTGGTCTGGTCCAGGTTTCAGAGGAAGAGGAGGACTCTCAGTCTTACTGTGTTTGTCTGTTAAACTCTGAGATGGCCATTATTATTGTTATTACTGTTCTTCTTCTTATTATCATTATTATTACTATGATTACAATGATGAACATACATGTTGCTGCTATACAAAACTGGACCTTCTGCCATAGACCTGAAACCTCAACAAAGCTGGCGTTCAGCTAGCCGTAGTGCCCCATGGAAACCCGATCGACCGACCAACCTCCTGCAACCTCAACTGCGATTTCAGCTCCACCACAAAAGAGCAAAAACAACACAAAGACACTGACCTTTATTCAATCACATGTCTGCTTCTCTCTGAGACTGGTTGATCGGTTTCTTTCTTTTGCTTCATAGGGCTTGATTCACATAGTGTTTAGTGACTTTCTGACTGTGAATCTTCTTTTTCCTTCTCTTTTCATATTTTATCCTCTGGAGGGCGTAGGGAGGGATGGTGTACGGAAGTCTTGCACCTTCACCACAACACTATATCTGGCCAATAAACACACACCAGTAGTTCTCTGCAGAAAACAGATTACATGTTAATATTTTTGTTAATATTACCCAGAAGGAAAGAAACAAATCAGCATTTAATTGGCTAAATGTAAGAAAGAACATAACTTGGTAATCTTAATTGATCTCTATTGATGTGAACACCATATGATGGTAGTGTTTGATGCCAAGCCAACTGGAACATGATTAGTTATTAGGCTCTGGTGTATCTGCTGTCCTCTCCAGAGCACATTTTTGATTCTCTGGGAAATCTTCTCATTTGCTTTGTTGCTGAGTTTTAGATGAGAACATGTCCATGTCTGTGCCATAAATAGCCTGCAGAATGTTAACCTAGCATAAAGACTGGAAACAGGAATGTGACAGAATCCTGAGCAATGTTGGACTGTATTTACTTATTCTTCACAAAAAACAATGTAAAAAAGTTAGAATCTGTGCTGTGTGCCAGAAGTTAATCATGTGGCACCCCAGCCCCCCACTCAATACAGGAATAATTTGATATTTGCTCTTTGGTTATTGTTATCAAACAAGATAAAACATGTAAATTATTTTGCTTTCGAGGCAAAAGTAGCCTGAAGTAACCTGATTTCTACAAGCTAGCTATTCCAGACTTTGTGCTAAGCTATGCTAATCAGATGCAGGCTGCAAGTTCATGTTTACTACACAGACACGTGTGGTGTCGATCTTCTCAGCAAGCTTTCAGCAACAAAGCAAAAAGCATGTTTCACAAGATTATTATTCCATTATTATTCTTATTATTATTCTTGTGACAGCCACTTATTATATTACTTAGTTTTGTCTCTTGGTACAGTTGTTGAAAGCTTCAGGGTGGAGTTAATATTGTTAATAGTAGTTCAAATTAGTATTAAGAGGGTTTTGATAAATCCAGCAGTTTAAAGCTTGTGGTTAATCCTGTAGTCAAAGTACAGAAGAGGTTGGATGATGATCAAAAGACAAATGTGACTTGTTTCCTCCCGAGGCGTCGCTCTGTGTACGGTTCTACTGTGGTTCTTGCTCGATTCCACTTGTCATGCCACTGCAATTTGCTCCCTTTTTGCACACTGAGCGAAGCAACAGTCATCAGCGGTTTGAACGGGGGTGCTCTCTCTGTGTGTATGCATGTTTGCCAGGAGGGACCCCCAGCTTGCACTGCTGAGAGCGGAAGGAAGAGGTGGTGTTTTTTGCAATGCAGCTGATAATCAGAGAATTCCCTGGTCTTTAGATAGCGTTGGCGACAGACTGGAGCTGTGGTCAGATGGTAAATGATGAGTGCAGAGGACATGTGAAAGCCATTTATTCTAAAGGTGAGGATGCCACTCACACCTTGTATCCATAAACAGTGACAGAACCACCACGTCAGGTTCAAATTAGGTAGAAATGTTGCAAATGTAAAATGATTTAATTTATTAATGACACATCAGATGTAGAATTCTGAAGATATGTTTTGTTTTGTTTTGCTTGTTCTGTTTGTGTACTGATTACTAAATGACACGCTGAAGAAATATATGCAAAGAATGACCCAACTAGAGGAAAGGGAGGGGTCAGCGACGTCACACAAGTCAGACATTTGGGGTTCAACCTTTACTAAATGTTGTCAGACGTCTAGTCACTGTGAGGTTTTCACTGCGTCTGATTTTAGTTTACGTAGCTAAAAGTGAAGGACTGACTAATTAGTCATTAGTGTAACATTTTATGAAACTCAGTGAGGTACAATCAGTTTCTCCTCAAATGTCAATATAACTTGTCTTTATTTGATTATGTACTGGGGGCTTGTTACACACTATTTTATTTGATTGCCTTTGCATACCCCAAATTAAGACTTTGATGATGATGACCCATCCTTCCCTTCTCTTGTTAGAGCTTCACTGTGTTGTCATATACTGCCAATGGCTTGGTTGACTCTCTCTGATGTGTGGTATCAGGGAGGCCCAGCACCTTTAGGCTACCTGGATTGGTCCAGATATGCTCAGTCAGTCTCAGAAAGTACTGACCCTCCAGCTGCTCTATCTGCAGGACCCAAACCACATACAGTGAACACCTGGATAATAGGAACAGACCACTCTGTTTGTGCCAAGTGTTTTCCAATGTGAAAAGTCTAATGTGTTTCAGCTGTCAGGAAATATCATCTATATAAAAGCAAATAGTAAAGGAAGTGATGTTTATACTATTTATCTGCTGGTTGTTATGCTTGGACTGATAACTGACATTTAGAACACATAATGAGTCTAACAGCTGTTTTGCAGCAACTTGTTTTAATAGTGTTTGTCACAGGAAAATACTGATTTAATTCACTTCTGGCCCATAAGCATGAACATAAAACACCTGAAGACAGTAAATGGTAGAGTCTCCTTGCAGTTCATCCCCCTCTTCCTTCCTCCTCCTCTAAGCTAAAACTGCTTCAGGACAAACTGCTTCTTTTGAAATGGGACTTTTTTTTTTTTTTATGAACAGGGAATCTTAGCAAACATATATGAACTTCTGAGATGATGCCAAAATGTTTCATTTCTGGCTGATGACAGGAAAAGCAGAAAAACTGAATCACTGATACGGACGCTATAAAATGTTTTTACACATCGAGCAGCCGGACAGTTTCTGTTACGGCTGATACTAATGTTAGAAGTGAAGAGTCATGTTGATGGCGTTCAGGACTTTTGGGACTATCTCACTGGTTCTTGTGTCCAGTAGGATTTCTATGTGTTTCTGAGCCCAGGTCACTTTACTTCAAAGCCAGACAGCTGCAGAACAGCACCACAGAAGAAAAAAGTTCAACCGTGTAAAATAGGCAAATGACAATCTGTAATTTGCTCACTGTTTGATTTCCAGATTTTCTGTGTGTTGTACATAGCATAGATCAGCCATAATCAGACTCCAACACCTCCCCCGTTGTTGCCATTAGCGTTTCCACTTGCCGAGCAAACAGGAGACACATTTCTAATTTTTATGTTTTACTATCAATGGCGATGATTCTTCTTAATATTATTTTATAGATATATTTTGTAGCGCAAGTAAAGTGGTATTTTTTAAGACAATATTTTGTACAATATTCCAACAGCTTCTCTCTCTACACCCAATACTGCACATTCCAGACATGGATGTCAGTGAGCTCTGGACCTGACCGGCATCACTGGAATCAGTGTTCTGTTAGATTTGAACAACAACAACAACAACAGAAAATCCAAGCTGCTTTACTGTCCAACAACTTCGCTCCTCACTGTGTTCTCCCGTATGGTTTACAAAAGTATAAAGGTTATAAAGGTTTTGTCTACACACCATAGACACTAACATGGTTGGAAAAATTATGATCCCGCACTGATCTGTCGTTTTGAAGAGACTTGAAGAGCTTTGAGAACGGTCACAGCATCTCATTATGAGGATGGGTGTAACATTTCATGGAATATATGTTTTTTAACAAAAAAAAGGCTTAAACCCATTTGATTTGTCAGTGTACAAGTATCACAGCATAAAACACCCTGAATGTATTATTTGTGTGTACTTGAAGGAAGCTTCTAGACTCAAACTACAAACCATCAGTGAGGTGTGATGCCGGTCGGGTCCTTGCCAGTCATGCACACACTTCTTGAAGCGGTCTGGTCAAATGTACAGCTCAACACACACTTATTCAAAACAATTCAAGGAGAGAAATGCATGGTGTATGGATGATACAGTGAAAATCTAAAAGTGGCTTTCTTGAGCCACCGTGTTTTCTGGTCTGTTTTGTTCATCTTTGTTTCTTTACTGTGGTGCTTTTTAATTCTCTCCTTTGCTCTGTCTTCACCTGACTCCGTACCAGACTCTTGATTGTCTTGATTTCCTCCTTTGAGGCTTTGTACCTACAGTAATACCAATGTGAAACCTGTATTCTCCTCATGATTTCACTCAGTGGAAGTGTGATGTTTACATGTACAGATTTTTGCAGTTCTTTCTGGTTTCTTTTGTTTTCTTCCCCCTCCCCTTCACTGTTTTGAGTTAATCTGACTTTTTCCTTTATACACTGAAGGGAAATGGGACTGCGACTAAACACAGTTATCACCATTTCACACACAGGCCTATTGGACGAGGGGCCTCGCTGACATTCTGAATTTCAGTTGGTGACTTTTCTTCACCAGACACCTGCTTAGCTTTTTAGTTTTTTTACTCCTGTACCGATAGAAATGCCTCGTTAGCATTTAGTTAGCATCACCGACCTAAAGTTGCACCAGTGCTTCACTGGGTAATGCTAACAGCTAGTTAGCATGTGACTATCAGTGCCTAGTGAAGACATGTCACACAACTGACACTGAAAAGCGCAGCGTCCCTGTATGAAACAGATTTGCTTTGTGGAGGGAGGGGTGGGGGTTCCAGTTGTGTGTTTCTTTAACTTGGGGAGGGAGGGGCTGACCTTTGACCTCTCGGCTAACTCCACAGCACACAAAATCACAGAGGGGCCACAATGAGCCTCCACTGGTGTGACCAGGATCCAGTGGAGATGATTCCTTAGTGGATGAAAAGCCATTACAGACCCTGTGTCGGGTCTCTTAGTCTATTAGTATATTTAGCAAAACTTTAAACTGCAGATGACAAAAGTCAACCTCAGGAAAAAAAAAAGAACATCACTTTTGTAAAAACACATGTAAGTGAAGGCCCATTTCCCTCTCTCTTTGATACCATATAAATTATATCAAAAATTCTTTTTATATTTATTGTGTTTATTATTATATATAATCGTGGAGACTTTTTTTTCAGTACCTGTGGCTAAATATTTTGATTCTTTAGAAAAGTGATGATAATATATGTGAAACAACTAAATGATCGAGAAAAAAGGTTTAAAAAAAAGAACAAAAGAAAGAAATCCAGGGTTATTTTTTTGTTTGTTGAAAACGTTGGAGCGATGGAGGCGTGTTTGTTTAGCCTAAACCAACGAGAACATATCACTCTGGTCCATTACAAAGAAACCAATGATGGAAAACTGAGCTTTCTTTTGTGTGATGTCACTGCTAAGGCTGAAATGTTTCTGGGACCTGTGACCAATTAGTTTAGTTTTTTGTTTGGTTTTTTCCCCGAGCTGTACGTCACAAAGCTAAATATACTAATAAAACGGTGTGCTATCTATTAAACCAACTTTCTGTCTGCTTGGTTTTTATGGTTGTCTAAAGGTGCACTCATCATGTTTATCACAGTGGTGAACAGAAGGTAACTGAGAGCATGTACACAAGTCCAATTCTGAGTGAGGACATTTCAGATGGAAACATACATTTTAAAGATGCTGCTTCAGTTTCATTATTACACCATAACTGAATTAAAGGCAGCACACTGATGCAGATGGATCCAGTAGTTCCCAACATTTTTGGTTTGTGATCCATTATTCAAAAAAAAAAGCTGAATCTGCTCCATTTCACATCTGAGTTGTTATTTGTCATATGTTCAAATTATCCAGTAATTTAAAAGAAAAAAAAAAAACAAAGCTCACAGAAAAATCCTAAAAACATAAATGTTTGTATTCGAACATTACCTCTCCTGTTATTCATCTCATAACATCTCACATTCTCTATGATGAAACTGTCTGGTTTTATAGCTGCGGCTTTGCTGATCATTTAGAAGGACTGGTCAGAGGAGACCTTCCCACTACTTCAGTTTTCAGATAACTGAGCTTGATGAACTAAGCCTCCAGTGTGTTCATTAGACGTGTGGCTTGTGACGTGCTCTTCCATCTGACAGATTGAGATTAGAACTCGTTTTCAGTTTTAAATGTTCTGTGTTAGATCTTTACACTGGCTTCCTGTAGCTGCTGCATAAGGTTCAAAGCTCTGACTCTTACCTACAAAGTAGTCAACTCAACTGCACCTGCCTGCCTCAACTCCTTCATTCAGGTCTACATTCCCTCCCGCCCACTGCGCTCTGCCATCGATCAGCGTCTGGTGGTCCCATCACAAAACAAAAGATCCAGTGCAAAGCTCTTCAGCTCTGTGGTCCCATGATGGTGGAATGAACTACTGAACTGTACACAGTCAGTAACCTCACTGCCAATATTCAAAAAACTGAAGAAAACAGAACTTTTCAGCAATGTTCTATGCATTTAAATACACTACACATCTCATGAAAGTCACACTGCTTCTGATAGCGCTTTTTTTAAAGGGTTACATCTGTGCTGCTTTGTACCTCACCTGTAAGTCACTCTGGATAAAAGCGTAAATATTCAGAAGCACAGTTGTGAATCTCAGATGTTTGATTCTCTGACCAAACCCACACTGTGTCTGTCTCTTTGCTTCTGTGTGTGACTCTCAGCTCCAACCTGAAAACCTTAAAAGATGCTTTAGAAACCTAACAATTGCTTTTCAAGTGGGCCACATTATATTATGTTATTGTTTTATCTAAATGTTGAGGAATGATTGAGGTGATTTTCAGCTGTGGTTGAAAATCCATTCTGTGCTCTGGTAACTGTGTCTGCAGGAAGGTGGGGCCAACATAAACTACAGTGGGTGTGTGTTCATGGTGATGAAGGAACACGTCACCCAGTGTAACAGTGGAGGAATATAATTAACTCTGATATCAGCTTTAACCTCATGTTGAAGCAGCTCATGTTTCCACTGCCTTGTTTCAGGACGTGTTTTATGTCAGAATTGAAGCACACATTAGTCCTCTGTGTGTGACACTGATCCACCAGTCAACGCTGTGACGCTCTGCCGCAGAAACACTAGATTAGAAGAGTCTAGTCCCGTTTGCAGCAGTGAAACAGAAGTGAACCTGAGTGCAGGTTAGTGGCTGCAGCCCCTGCACTCATGAGGCTGTATTTATCTGTTCAGAGGGAACAATAGAGCAGCACCTGATGTGACTGTTGAGGAAACCAAAATGACCTTTAACAACATTTAGTCTGAGGGACACACACCCTCATCAGTAACTCACTCCTCCCTCTGTCAACCGCACACACCGCTGCTATCATCTCCTCCCCTTCCACACGCAGGTGTATAAGCAGCCAAACCCAAACTCCCACCCTGCTGCTGCTCCACACCAGCGCTCCTCTCGCTGGTTCCCCCCAGAGCATCAGATGCTGCTGCAGGCTCCTCATTTACTCCAGGTGAACGCTTCCTCCAGGACCATGCTCATACATTCTCAGCTCATCTTCGGTCGCGCCGCCGAGTCCTGACATTCAAGCTACGGGACTTGGATGGCCTCCGTTCCCGTTTCCGCATTCCCGTAGCCGCCGTGCGCACTGCGGGCGCAGAGCTGAGATCCAACAGAAAAAACCGGTTCATCCGGCTAATCTACCAAACGGCTGCTGGTGGTGCATTATGCTTCCATCCAGGGCAAGTGAGAGAAACCGGAGGACTGGACTGGTGCTCAGTGTAGCCTGTAAAAGGCCGTTTTCAGCGGACCTACAAGCCTCTTATTGACTGAATCCAGCCTGGAATAAACCTGCCGCCGCGTTCCTTCATGTCCCGGGATGGAGAGCTGTTGTCGCGCCTGTATGCCGTGTCTAAGCGGGCTCTGGAACTGGATCTGGCCCGTCTCCCGCCACCCGAGCGTCTCCGACGACGACAA
>OMLM01018951.1:0-10205 GCA_900302695.1 Helostoma temminkii | reverse complement strand
TATTATGGTAGATTAGCTTAAGATAACAAATAAAAACACTGCAGCCCATTAAAAATTTTTTCCAAAAGCACAATTTACCACAGCCAACAACATCAAGTCAAGACAGTGTGGTAACATAAATATGCATTTTATTTTGAACGTCAAAAACGCTCATTTTCCGGTCTTGTGCTGATTGCTTCGCTAACTTGACACAGTCCGTTTGATTTGGTTGCAGCTTCACTACCGAGCTGCGGTGGAGCATGCGCTCTCTACTGCCCTCTGGTGGACACGGCGCGAAACGGCGACGCGCGGCAACGTAACCGAGCACACCTCCCGCCGGCGGTGCGTTATTTCCAAATAGGGGCAAATATGAGAGCGCTGGTTTGTGCCTTGAGAACGCGCCGATGCGAGTGTACAAAATGTTTTTGTTTGTTTTGGATTCGGTCTGGACTTTGTGACATGTTTCACAGTTTAATCCACAAATTACCAGTGAAATAATTATAATAACCCTGCAATATATTTTCAGAGAGACATCCAAGCAACAGCCTGGAGTCTGGAGATGTGTCAGGCTGTAAAGACTCTGCAGAGAAATACTCTGAGTATTGTTACACACTGATGCAAAATTCAGATTTTATTGGCAGCCTAATTCCTCCAACGCAACCACACATAGGAGACAGTAGAGCAGCACCAACCAAACTTTTAAAGATTATATGCCATCTGTTAAATTATGCTATTTTAGTCTAAACATGTGCATGTAATCCCTTCATGTCCTTAAATGCCCCATGTTCCCAGAAATATTCCCACGACACCAATGTCCTCATCTGTAGCTACGCTGAGAGCTCGACCTGGTGTCACCTCTCGTCATCCTTAACGCATATTTACATTTTTTTCTTGCTTTAATACACAGTATCAAACAAAAAGTGCTTGTAGTTTAGCTTCTGCTCCAACAACCCACATCCTGTCAGTTAGTGTGATCCCAGCGGAAGCCAACTGTGCTGCTTCCAAAATGCTCGAGGATACAGATTCTTCAAAGCAGGACGGCCAATAAAACGCACACTGACATTAACTAAGTGGCAGCAGATTTTTAGCAGCACACGGAGGCAAATTCTTTGCATGTTCTGCGTTGGTTATGAGGCTGTGATGCAGGACTAGATTCCAAAGCTGGACAGAGGACCTGTGACCTCTAGTGACCACTGGTGTCATAGGAGGTGGTAGAAATTAAACTGTATTTCTTTGCTCTGATGAATAGAGCACATCTGAACAAGGAGGTGGCAAATTCAAAAAGCTACATAAACTTTAAATGGTATTGATTTATATTTCGGACAATGTTCAGGCTTCAAAGTTGATCTTTGCAGATATTTTTGGTCAAAGTTTTACAGTCCAACACTTCTGACCAGTTAAAGTTCAGAAACATTTCCTACCTGGTGAAACGAGCAGAACCTGAACCACTTAGCATCAAAATATAATCCAACAGTGACACTAATCTAATCCACAATCTATTCGTGTAACTTTACAAGAGTTAATTACAGTTTGTGACTAAAAGATGAGCAGATGGACTAGAAACATTAAAGCAGCATGTGAACACTCCCAAGTCTGAAATATAGGTGTCGCATGAATGAAGCATAAACAAACTGCGGCTGCAGATCCTTGGTCTTGCTGTTGCATTGTGTGGTCACATTAGCGAGCGATGTAAGAAGACAACGGTTACAAACACCCCGGCCCATTAACCAGCTCCACTACGGCTTCAGCCACACGACCGAGTGGTTCCCCACAATCACAGCAACATAACTGCTGCTAATTAGTTTTTTTGGACTCATTAAAGATTCGCTCTTTCATCTGCTATTATAGGACGACGTGTACGATGCAGCTCTGCTGCTCTTCCACCATTAGTTAACACTGATGTTAATAAAACACTGGAAAATGTTACGAACTTAGCCCAAATGCACCGAATAAAAAATATGTAAAACTTCCATCTATGTTCAATTAAAGGCTTTATTTCTTCACAGGAGATAATGCACACATCCAGCTGTGTGCTCCACACACACAAACACACCGATCCCAAGCAAAGACGACTCAGGAATAAATGAACATCATTAACACGTCACATTCGACACAGCACACAGTAATCACAGCAGTCATCAAATAAATAAAATTACATATTTCTTAAAATATCCCCATGCGATACACTATTCTCTGACAACAGGCCTTTATTATTACTATTATTATTATTAGTAGTAGTAGATGTGGTAGTAATAGTACTTTCTGCTCCCCTTCTTCCTATTTTTTCAGTGAATATGCTACTGTGTCACCTATTGTAGAAGGTGATGCATCCAAAGAGTCAGAAAATGTGCGTGTTGAAGTTACTGCAGCATCCGGACAGAGTTGACATGAAGATGGTAGAGGAAGTCTGCGTAGGAGGCTCCTCCGTTGGGACTCTTGTCCTCCACTAGGTGGCGCTGCAGGGCCTCCTCACAGGTGTCGCCTTGCTTCACCACACACAGCTGAGACAGTAAGAGACACATCTTTTTAACTGTTAAACTACTTTTTATAGACAATATAAAGCAGCTAGCCTGCTGTAACTGACCCATCACGTCCACACAGCTGCAGTGTCCACTGTGTTTCTAGTTTGGTACTAAAAAGCATTTCTCATTGGGGGAGACATCAGAGCATAGAAATCTCCTCGGCCCAACTTGGGATGAGCACAAGGCTTTGGCTAAAGTGTAGTGGTCAGCAGCTACAGTGTAGTGGTCAGCAGCTACAGTGTAGTGGTCAGCAGCTCACCTTGCGGGCGCAGGGGGCCTGGGAGTTCAGTGTGTTGATGAGGGATCGAATTCTGACAGACAGAGGATTTTCCAGAATCGGCAGCTTGGTCTGAAGGAACAAACACAGAAAAAGATGTCAGCGACAGACAAACTGAACCAGTCGGTGTTTCGGTGCGATTCATGTCGAGTTGGAAATGTAATAGTTTTATATATATAAAATAGTTTTCAGTGTGCCTTTAGAACCGCTTGGATCGGCACGGCTAACATTCTGGTGCAGCGATAACAGCCTGGAGCTAAACACCCTCAGGACAGCAGAGTTGATAATAGACTTCACAGAGCCCCTGCACCCTGCTACAGGCAGTGTTGATCTAGTTCTACAGTGCCACTGGCGAGTCCATCCTCACAACCTCCATTACTGTCTGGTACAGTGCAGTAACCACACAGGACACTCAGAGGCTGCAGAGCGTCATCGGCTCGGCAGAGAAGATCAGTGGCTGCAAACTTCCCCCTTTTGATCTGCTGCTGTTCTTTAAGTCAACATCCTCTCTGACCCACTCCTCTAACAGAACACTAGATCTCTGAACTGATTCTGTTAGGGAAGACACCAAGATTAATAAACGGCTTAACAGCAGACACTGACCTCACTCCTTCTCTATTTCTAAATACATATTTAATGTCCGATTTTATTCCATCAGATTATTGTGTAAGTTGTTTCACATCTTTTAAGTTTTTAAATCCAGCTCATGTTCATGTTCTCTCTTTGGTTGTTTGATTGATATTATTTTCTCTCTATTTTATAGTCTGTGTTGCATTTGGGAAGCTAACACCCGTACAACTCTTTGTTTGCTTGCACACTTGACTAAATCAAAAAAAAAAACAAGCTCCGTTGTGAGAAGCATCAAGTCTTCTTCATGTAACCTCCATCATTATGCAATAAGATGTTGTTTCTAACTGACTTTTAACCATTTATTTTATTCTAGGAAAGAATTCATCTTCTGAGGAGATCATTTTTTCAGTATCACACATTAAAATGGATGTGAAAACTGTTTCTCTTACATTTCATGTTGATGTACATTTGATGTACATTCTCAACATCTAAGCAACATCTATCACAGTAGCAGCATCACTGCGTACTATATATGCATACCTACCTCTCCAGAAGGCAGGGAGAAGAAGCAGCTGGTGTTGAAAAGCTCAAACAAGGTGCTTGTTGGAACTTGGTTGCCCACCCAGAGCAGCAGGGTGAGGGGTGCATGGACTAAATACAGGCCTCTGGGTTCCAGGCTGACAAAACAGCAGCGCAGAGCCTCAGGTGAGTTTGGAGGGTTGGAGCTGTCAACTGACAGCGGCTGCAGGTGACAAGCAAATCAAAATGTCACTAAAATCTAAGTGGAAATGGAAATAGAAGTTGAAAGATTATGAAACACTCCCTCTTGAATTCTTCTTATTATTATTACTATTATTATTTTGTAGTATAAATCTATAAATCTAATCAAGTCCCGTAAATTGGTTGCACTGACCAGAGGAAGCAGAAGAGGGTAGAAGTGTGTGGCGGTGCTGCAGGTGTCCATGCTGAGCACCTGGCAGCGCTGCTGCAGGCGCTGGTGGACAGAGCTCCTCAGACCAGGCAGCAGCACCTCACTCTTACGCAAACTGTTGATATAGACAGGAAGAGCTCGAAGGTACTGAGGTAGGACCAGCTATAGGACACAGACAGACAGACAAAGTCCAGTACAGTAAGCACAGTACAGATACATATAACAAGAAAATGATGTTTGATGTTTAATGTTTGTGCTTTACAATTTACAACAGTGCTCATTTATTTTTCCTCTACAAATGTAAAAATTAAACATTATTGTTGGGGAAGGTATTTAAACTCCTCACCTGTCCAGCAGACACAGTGGCAGAGCAGCAGTGTTTGCGGTAGGATGCCAACGCCTCTGTTATCTCTGTCTGCAGTTCCTCTCTCAGTTCCTGTAGGGGACGCTCCAGTACTGCACAGTACACTGGACAAAACCATCACAACACAAATTAATGCCATTTTAGAATTTAGAAATATTGCCAAAGCTCTGAGACAAAAGTAAAATTACTGTAAACAAATGAGACAATAACTAACAAGACTGGCACCTTTCTACATCTTCCTCAGCACATATCGTACCTTGCATTTAAATTTCAGAGGGAAATCTTCTGCACTGTTTTAAAGCCCAAAACAGGAAGTGTTGTGGTCTTTCAGAGGAAATACAGAATAACTTATTTCATGGAAAATATCTCCAGTGTGGGGACATTTTTAACTCATACTTTAACATAGTGTGCATTAAAAATTGAGAATGCTTTTAGAAAAGAGATTATGCTTAAATAATCCACTGATCTACAGTGTAAATTCCTTACTCTTTTTGCAAAAGAAGGTGAGCAGTGTTTGAGCCTGGTAGTGCCGAAAAGTGTCCTGGAGCTTACGAGAGCATCGCAGGATCAGAGTGTGAACCCTGGTCCTCATGTCACCAGTCTGGGTGCTGTAAGTCAATACAGCCTGGGAAACACAGGAGGTGGGAGAAGAAGATTTTAGTTAAAAAATGCTGCATATTATCTCTGTGGCACATGTCATGTTAGGTTCATGCAACACATGAACAACAAAAGCTTATTGTTAGGAGTTTATTATGATCATAAATTCACCTGTATGGCTACACCTCTTGTCTCATCCAGAGCCCTGTTGTGTGCAAGCTCCACAGCCAGTGTTGTCTGCCAGTCAAGGGTTGCCATGGCAACTCGTCCAGGAGTAGGACCAGGTACAAACAGTCCGTATGAACCAGACACGCGCAGGTCTGGGTGTTAATAGCAGATTTAATGGTATTTTTCAGAGGACCCTGCATGAATAATCACTCTTGATCATCTCTTACCTTTGCTGACAAAAATCCTGAGCTCAGCTTTGTACCCCGTGTCTGTTTCCACAATCCTTTTTAAATCAGTGCTAAAACGTTCCCTGTCCAGTTCTCCCTGCAACAGGAATAAAAATTTTAAAAAAAAGTCTAAAACAGAGCAAATGTGTAAGTCTCAGCATGTTCCTAAACATCGTTTGACGCAGATCAGAGAAGATAGAAAATAAAGATTAAGCCATATTCTGGAAAAATTATGAGTAAAACATAAAGAAAATTAATCAACAAATATTTTATGACATATGCTTATACACTTTCTCGCCAAGAATTAGACGAAAATTCAATTAATTAATCTCAGCACAAAAATTGGTGTTCAAATCAAATCAAACATTCTAGCACCTCTACAATTCACCAATTAACACTCTATCTTGAAACCTTAGTCAGTACTAAAACACAGATTTTGTACCATTACCTGAATTGGAAAGAGCTGTTTATATACTGTACCTGTAAATGGCTGTACTTGTGCATTGCTCCACCTGTTAGATAAGGAATGTGCCCGGGCCAAGCGCCCCCCACATCTTGCTGAGAGAGGACAAACATGTGAACACCACAGCCCTGATGCATGCACTCTCTGGTCAGTGAGATGGCCAATTCTGATGGCTGAAAGATGGACTGGGAAAAGCATCAGAGGGAGGAATTAATACGATTGTACTACTGCTGTTCGTTATACTTGTATTCAATGTCGTACCTGTAATTTTCTAGATACTAAGTAGACACATAGGTGTGTGAATATACAATATATATCATATGGAAATGTGTGTACATGTCCTTCTGCAGTTTTGTGGACAAACAAAAAAATAAACCATCATTGTAATGACATGTTGGCTTCACAGGATTGTTGGAAGGTTAAGATTTGAATTTAGGGTTAAAGTGAGAATTTACGTGAAGGTTTAGTTGTGATGGTTCAGATTAAAATGAGGGGCTACAGGAAGCATTACATCAATTAGCAGCCTCAGTAAGGCCAAAGAGGTGTGTGTTTTGCATACCTTTGGTTTGTGGGAGCCAAAGAACCCTGAGGAAGTGTTTGTGTGTCCCATCTCTATGAGAGGGGCAGTGTGGAAGATCAACAGTTTACCTGGAGAATTCAGGGCCTAGAAACAAAAACATGTAACATCCTTAACAGTAATTAATATTTTGTTTGAAATACGTTAGTGTAATAGTCAGAGGCAGAGAAAAATCTATTATGATCAGAAACACAGCATCAGTATTAGTATTAGTAAATATTAAGGACCTCATGGAAATTGGATTTAGACAAGAATACTTAATATAGTATATTTGGTACATACAAAGTAGTAGTACTTCCTAAATGTACAATCGGAAATTCTAAACTACTCTAATACTTATCTGAGTAACAAAGAATTATGATTAATCAGGAATTATAGCTGTCTGCTGTGACTGGCAATAGAGGATGCAGGTAACAATTTATCATGCATCATGCAAATGTTGTGGCGTTAGTAGCACAATACTTTCTATAAGCTTTGTAAACGAAAATCAACGTTTGCACTAATATTACCAACCTGTAATATAGCTAAACCTGCTTTGACAGGCAGCTCCATGGGAACTCCTCTGGAGTCTTCACACTCTGGACTAAACTGAGGAATTAGCTGCAAAACACTATACACACAGAAAACACATAAATAAATTATTTATGGGCCAAAAACACTACTTTAACAGGAAAATGTTGGTTACTTTCTGTGCAGATTCAACTTTCTGGGAGTGACCAAACTAGACTACTTTACATGTGGGATTATAAGCAACAGTACAAGATGTTGCTACCCTGCACTGTCAGAAAGGCTATTGATCAGCATCCACCCACCTCTGCAGCCTGAAACAAGCTTGTGTTTTAATTTTATTAGGTGTTTGGGGCTTTGAGGTACAGGGGTACATAAGTATTGAGGTGACCCGTCACATGTCACATGTCCTAGATCTCTATTATCTAGAGATGGTTTTATTCAGCAGTGGTATTGAAATTTAGAATGACTACTTTCAAATTATTAAAATGTATCATTTGACATCATGGTGTCAAATCTTTCTTAAAAGAACTGATAATATTTAATCTACAGCACCTGCGTTGAATAGTACATAAGATTACAGGGTTTCAAAATATATGGGATTTCATTATCATTATCAGTTAATCAATTAATTGCTTCCTGATAGGTCTACCTGACCTATCTACCTACCTGCTGGGCTTAATTGTTTTTGATTTAATGTTCTTCATGAGAATTTCTACTAGGTCCAATCAGCATTCAGACTCTGCTTGACAAAACGATCACTCGTCTGTTACCTGTCGATACTGTCTATGCAGTCTTTGAGGGACACCAGAAGCCCCTCCCTCACAGGAAGCTGCAGGTCTTCTGTCTCTGTGATGACCAGCATGTGTGGACGGGACAGGATAGGACTGAGGTTGTACAGGTGGATCCTGCTGTCGTATGTCATCAAACCAACACGGACATCTGACAAGGCATCACCACCCTCCCTACACACATGAATAAAACTTTTAGGACTGCTACATCATTGTTTCTATTTTCTGTACACACATGTTTAGGGATACACCTGAGCAGAATGTGTGGAAGTGTGTATTCATGTATAGTTATGTGGGAACATATTTTACCTGTTCAGAGAGGTAAGCACAGTGTGTATTTGTTGTGTTACAAACTCCAAATGTCCTGCTCTCAGTGCTGAGGCAGACACATCTATGGCTAGGAGTAGTGCAGCAGGTTCCCCCTGAGATGAAATACAGAAATGTACACACAAATGTCATTTTTCTGACATTTAACCACTGCTAATTAAAATGCTTAATCAAATTAAATTATGGCTGCAACAGTATAAGTGAATTATTAATTTCTTCTACAAAGTCTCAGAAAAACCAAACGTGTCTTTCACAAATTCACAAAAATGTTTTTATTGGCTGTTTTGTTGGGCCCACAGTGTTTATGTTTGTGATTTAATGATGTTATAGAAATTCAGATTCTTTATCAAAACTAATCAAATTGTGCCATAATAGTGCAGAATATTTAGATAGTGGATGTATTAGTTTTACCTTTATGGGGACTGGCTGCATTAATGTTGACAAAGCAAAGCTGAAACTGACCTTTTGAGAGTTGAGTATTTCATATGATCCCATGCTGAGCTCAGGCCTCTTGTCTTTATCTACCCGAACCCCGTCCACACCTTTGGTGGGCTGGTAGTGTTGCCACGGCACTGGGACATAAAAGAAGAGAAAAATAGTTGATGCATGAAAGCATTCTGCAGTAGCTCAGGAAGATATGTTTATGGTAAGTACAGCAGCTCAACAGATTTTAGTTGACATTTTAGTTTATTGGCCATGAGCACTTGTGCAGGAAAGACAACTATTTTACAAAAATACACAATGTACATAGCTAGGGGTGGGGCGAATCGTCGATGTAATCGACGTAATTCATTACGAAAATACATCGATTTCTGTAACGTGCGTCGAAGCATTGCGTGTAGGAAGTAGGATGGCTTGTGTAGTGAGAGCATGGAGTCCGATGAAGAGTGAGAGAAAAAAAGGGCAACAATCATCTAAAGTATGGGAGTATTTTAAGTAGAGACCAAACAACATGATGCTCTGCCAACTCTGCACATTAGAAATCATAACAGCAGCACCACCGCCATGCAGGTGTTAGAGGGACACATTCATATTTTTCAATGCACGCTTTCTGGGAGTGTGCTCACCTGTGTATTGGCGCACGTGTCTATTTGTGTGTGTGTTTATGTGTGTGCACATCGGAGCAGAACTTCACTCTGTGTGCGATAACAAGCGACCATGTACAGAAATGCCGTTGTGTAAAGAGATAAATAACCCCAGGTTCCTTAGCTTGTTTAATAAAAGAACACGGTACATACATGTTCTAAGGGAAAGGTAACCTTAAATGACTTCTAGTGTGATCTGGCGCTACACAGAAAATATAATTACATAAAATTAACTTGAACTTTTGTGGGGGGTGGTATAATATAATATATTATAATATAATGGTAGGGGAAACGCTGTTGATTATATTGCACAATATCCATTTTACTTGAATTGAAGTTTTGTTACTCTAGAACTGACTCAAATTTTGCATTGTTTTATTTATTTAGCTGTTGAATTGCTAAATGTAGATCACACCACATTCTTTTAACTTGAATGAAGCTCTTGTTTTAGTTATATTGTGGACAGACTTTTTATTAGTCTCTAAAAGACTGTTCACCAGTTTAGACCGACATGTTTTTGCTTGGGGAATAATGTCCTGCAGTGAATACTTTGTCCTCTTTGTTTGTTTAAAGAGGAGATGATTGAATAAAATATTGAAATATAAATGATTGATGAAATGAAATTTGTATTTTTAGTAAAAATAAAAGAGCTTAAATAATCTATAGATTAATTGATTAATCAAAAAAAATAATCGTCAGGTGCAGCCACACAGCTTGTACCGTACTTTTTTTTTTACAAATACACTATATTTTTCATTCATTAATACACAACTCACTGTTCTGCAGTAAAAACAAAAACACAAAGCCACAAATTAACAAA
>OMLM01018950.1:0-14240 GCA_900302695.1 Helostoma temminkii | reverse complement strand
TGAGACCACTCTCACTGGAGCACAGTTCAGTTGCTAACATTGCAGTGGTGCAGCTCTACTGTACGCACGATGATGAACTTTACCTTGATAACAGCTTTACTCTACATCTTCAGTAAGTATGCCAGCTGATTTCTTCTATTAAAAAGTTATAACCTTTCTTCACTATTACTGATAGCACTGTTGGTTCCTGTTACTTGCTGTTTGTTTCAGGCTGGATCTCTGTCTCAGTCTCTGAGTTTCACACTGTGGAGGTCCAACATGGTGAAGAAGTCACACTGCTGTGTACAAACTTTACCAAGCTTCCCTCTCATATCCTCTGGTTCAGAATGAGCAGTGGACCCAACTCCAGCTGGATCTCCTCTATGTTCAGCTCTGATGGCAATACCACGTTATATGATGGATTTCAAAATGGCAACTTCAACATGACATCAAACACAACTACCATCTTTCTCAACATCAGACAAGTGGATTTATCTGACTCTGGACTGTATTTCTGTGGAATTAACTCAGATTCATACTCTGTGATTGTTCATGCAACATATTTAAAGGTCACTCAAGGTAAGATTGTTTTAAATTATTATGTCTTTTGATTAGAAAGAAACATATGTGCCAATTTGTGTCTGAAAGTAAGGACTGATTCTAACCCACAAGAGGCAGAATAAAAAAAGTTTTATCTAATTATCTGTCTTGTAGAAACTTTAAGTGAATCACCCCTGCTGAGCAGTGTGATCCTGGGTGCTCTGATTCTTTTCCTTATTATAGTCATAATTTGTCTGGTTGTCAAAATCAGGGAGCATCATTCAGGTATTTATATTCTTAATTAAAATTTATCCAATGCAAAACTTCTTGTTTGCTAAAAAGTATTGACAGTATTTATTTTGAACGATGAACTGACCAGATGTTTCTGTCATTCAGCTCCTGATCACACACAGAATCCACAACACAGTGAGGTAATTAAATTACATTTAACCTTAGATTTAGATGGTCTATTTTTGAGGTGTGATCTGGTTCAATTCATTTGCTAGCTACTGTTAATCAGTGGAACATTACTGACTGTTTTTATTTTCAGACTCTTGGTTCTGATGCTCTGAACTATGTAGCTCTGGGTTTCAAACCAAAGCCAAAGACAAACCACAGGCCTGCATCAGAGAGACAACAGGGGACAGATGTTGTGTCTGCTGCCACCAGATAAACTCAGGAAACAACTGGAACTGCTGCTCAGAGTGAAACATGTCAGTTTGCTTTTGGCAAACTCTTTTCAGTAATTATGTTGTTTACTTTTATTTGGCTGAGAGAAAACTGGTGTTTGATGGAAGAGTCACTAAATATTGTTCAGATCTTCAAATTAGTTGTGTCTTCAGTGAAGCAATGACAAGTCTGTATATTTAACTTCTCTCACCATTTCAAAACAAACAAATGTTTATTTGTGCAATGATAATCTCTACATTAATCTTTACATTAATAACAGCTTTTATTTTGTAGCCTCTGTAGTAAATTATCCCACAATCCTTAAATTCACATAATGTCTGAATCAGTCAAATACACAGCAGCTCTACCACCTGCTCATTGTAGCATTTACAAGCAGCACTGTCTGTAACAAGACTTTTGTTTCCCCAGAAAATACATATAGTTCATGAAGCAATTTTTCATGTGAAAGTACAATTACGTGTAGAGATCAGAGAAAAAACTGTATCACCTCACGTTTAGTCACACTTTAGACTCACACCTTCAAAAGCTGCGTCAGTGTCTTCAAACTTGTGAAAAGTTGTCTACAGCAGTTTGACATATTTCCTCAGTCTGACAACAGAATCAGGCTCCTACACACCTGCACATTCTGACCATAATCACAGCAAAGACACAGCAGCAGCAGCAGCAGCAGCTCCTCTCATCCATCTGCTCAGCGTGACTCTGTATCAGTGTTTGACCTCCATGTTGTTGAGTGATTTAAAATTAAGATGTGCTGTAATGTTGATGTAAGGCAGCCAACAACAACAAAGGCTGTATTAATGTTGTATTAATGTTAATTTACATTCCACTGCATATATTCATTAACATGCAGTCACACTGATCAAGCTTTGGCTAGATTAATATACATCAAATGGAAATTATCATATGTCAGACCACCGAGGATCATATGACAAATCACATAATGTAGAGAAATAAGAAATTAGGTTTAGCATATTATATTATCAGATGAATGATAACTACTGAAGTGACAAAGGCCTACACTTCCTTCACTGCTTTCCTTGGATCTTTTGTGACTTTCTGGATGAGTCATATATTTGACTGATACTGGAAGGTCAGACACTTCTGGGAAAGTTACTAGTCTGCTCCATTTGTACATAGTGTCTGTCACTGTTGATATGTGGTGTAAATACTTATTCCCATAGGCATAGATGGTTTTACGTCATCCTTTTGTTTCAAAACATCCAATTATAATTTAAACTTGTATTTTGTGTTTGTTCAGGCTGAATTAGGTTTTATTTGAAGATGGGTAACAATTTTCAATGCACCTCAGACAGAATCTGGGCTGTGTTCAGTTATTATTGGATGAATAGAACTGATGACTCAGACCATCCCACCAGAATCCTCACATACAGTCCCCTTTATCTGTTCTACTGTTATCTTTGTAATAATTGTTATCTATGCATTCGATTATAAATTAATGCCTATATTACCTTCTCTGTGAAGAAAATAATGTTTCATATTATACAGTAGTCGACAACAACAACAAAGTAGCTACAGTCTAAAAATGACAGTGTATCATTAAGGCAACAGACAAAAAGTAATTAGTAAAGTAGCTGAAACTGTTGTTTAGTTTACTTTGTATTTTTATTTAGCTACAGTGAGATTTTTAGATTTCTAAATAGAAGAAACTTTCTTTAGTAAGTAAGTTGGACTTTAGCAGACATGATGGAGAGAAGAAAGGTAGATATACTGTGTGTGCAGGAGACCAGGTGGAAGTGTGGCACATAGTACTGGAGGGGGATACAAGCTGTTTTATTATGGTGTGGATAGTAATAGAAATGTGGTAGGAGGAGTTTGTGAGGAATGTTTAAATATTAATCAGATCACCAGCAGCTAAAAAATATAAAATGTGCAGTTTCTAATTGAACAATCTGTTATAGACATGTTTGATGGAATTGTAAAACTGATTAGTGTGATCCTCGGTGGTCTGACTGTTTTCCTCACTGTGGTCGTCATTGGTCTGATTGTTAAAATCAGGAAACTTCACAGAGGTACTTTTTGTGTAATTACATATATTAAATTGCTTTAATATAATAAGAGATTTTAGGATAATAATTGTCAGTTAAATAACCAGATGTTTTGTATCTAAATTACAGGTAATAATGAAGAACAGAACAAGGTGGGTCCAGTTTACTGTAGACTATGTTTCATAATTTATTAGATCATATAAACTATTTGTCACATAGTGTAACTGTGTGTACTTTAAATTACAGAATGAGGACTGTGATGAGCTGAAGGCTGCAGCACTGAGGTTGTATTCAACAACAACAAGAAGCAGGAGACCTGCATCAGAGAGACAAGTGGAGACTCATGTTATTTATGCTGCCAGCAGATAGATAGATAGATAGATAGTGGAGCTGATGTTAATTCATCATTGTGAGTTTGTTGTAAATGCTGTGGATAGGATGGATGTAAGTTTTTTGTCCTTTTTTAAAGTCAGAATGATGCACATAGCCATGTAAAATTAGTAGTGTTTTAAATACAGTAATTGTTGTCTTGTATTAAGAATAATATTAACATTGAGGATGGATGTTGTCAGTTATCTGTTGTTGTACAGGCCTGAGTGATGTATCACTTGTTTGACAGGAGGAGACAGCAGCTTATAGTCTGAGCACAACTAAGCTTTCTATGAATAAAATGACCCACTCTTCTCCATAACCAGTCTTGACAATGGCCTTTGTGTATCTAAAGAACAATAAGTGATATGTGATTGATATAAGTGATGATGTTTGCGGAGATATAATCACTGGGCCTCATGATTAAGTTAAATCAGAATCAGAATCAGAAATACTTTATTGATCCCGGAGGGGAAATTGCTTTCGTCCCAGGTGCTCCATGCAAAGGTAGAATAAAGGTACATAACAGTAAGTCCAGGATCCTCTCCTCTCTGCTGTTACAGGTCACATACTGAAGTTGGGAAGTGTTCCGTCAATTGAGACATGGTTAAAGACACCTAAGATTATAACGAGGGCACTCGGGTCTGTAGTCCTGACACTGTCATATTGATGACGTCACATCACGACGTCGGGTTAGCGGTCGGGGGAATATGAACCGCAACTACAATGACGAGTGAGAATTCACGGGGTAAATAATAAGGTCTGAGACGCACAGCTAAAAGTTCAATGTCCGAGCCACAGATTCGGTTCTTGACTGTGATGTGGTCAGAGTTGCACCACCTGTTGTTGACGTAAACAGCGAGCCCCCCTCCTTTGCGTTTACCGCTCGTCTTGGGGTCTCTGTCAGCCCGAACCGCCTGAAATGCCCCAATGGAGATGTTGTGGTCAGGAATTGTCAACACTTCTTACTGTACGTCACTTTAAACTGATGCTCACACACAGTTAACCAGCATTTACAGCACCAGACTGAAGCAGTGTGACACTTTGCTGTTGACTCTGCTCTGGGTTGTCTGATGTACAGAAATATAAACCTTAGAATCAGTCTTTACTGTAAATTTAAATGATGAAACCAGATCAGAGTTTTGTTTCATGTTTTATTGATCAGACAGTTTCTGTACTTCATTTGGTCCTTGCAGGTCTTCAGCTGTTTGCTAAACTACTCAGTTATTCTTATTCAACAAAGTAAACAAATGTTATGACCCCAACTGCCCTTTTGTTGCACTTTGTCACTGTGGTGACAAACTTTATCAGTGAGATACATTTATCAGCTCAGCCTTGTTCTCTGCATCTCGACCACACACACGTTCTATTGTTGCTCATGAGACTAATAATATTTCATCTTGACCTTTAAAATAGGCTTTGATTTCTGAATGTGTATACGGTGAACCTCATGTAGTTTCTACATCTAACCCTTCTAAAAGTGTAACAGTGTGTATGAAGACACCCGCACTAGTATTGTAGTCAAGACCACCTAAACCAAGACCACACTGACCTCTGTATCTCTCTTCATATACTCTGGTGAGTTACAACATCAACATTACACACAGGTGGATAGTGACTCCTTAGTGGACAGCAATGTTCACATTCTAGATAAAGAAGACTGATGGTTTTAGCAGGGTAGAAAGGAGGACATGTCAAACTGGTACAACCTTTTCAACAGAGCAACACCCATCACACTTTGACTCATGTGAACCAGACTTAACAATCCACAGGTGACTCTGTAAAGTTAACTTACCTTGATAACAGCTTTAGTTTTACTTCTCTGCAGCCTCAGTAAGTATTAACATTACTAAAACACCAATTGCAACTCTAACTAAAGCTAAGGTATAATTTGAGTTTCTGGAACTTTATCACTTGTGTCTGTTTCAGGTTGGATCTCTGTGTCAGTTTCTGAGTTTCACACTGTGGAGGTTCAGTCTGGTAAACAAGTCTCACTGTTGTGCTCCAACTACAGCAGCTCTCCAACTCAGAGATTAGAGCCTCACTGTATTTCTTTTATGTACAAGGCTTTTCAACCTGCTTTAATATGTGAAGGATTTCAAAATGGCAAATATAAAACAACATCCAACATCTCTACTCTCTTTCTTACCATTAAACAAGTGCATCTGTCTGACTCTGGACCCTATTTCTGTGGATATTACATACACAGAAGCCCAGTTATCTTCTGTGCATCAAATTTAGAGGTTCAAGGTGAGTGTGTTGTTTGATTGACACTTTTAGACTTATTTATAATCTAAACTTTTCGCATTTATGAATTTTAAATTTACAGATTCTGTTTTAGCAGCCTTTGCTGTAGACACGTTTGATGTGATTTTGGTGGTCTGACTGTTTTCCGCACATGATCATTGTTGGTCCAGCTATCAAAATCAAAAAGCTTAAGAAAGGTACTTTACCTGATTATGTGCATTTTGACATTGTGGGTTTTTGTTTTTGTTTATTTTCACATTAATATAGACTGATCCACGACTTCCTTCTCATTTAGTTCAAACTGATGAAGAGAAACCACAACTGTGTCATACTGACACTGTTTGTGTCTTATAAATTCAGCAATGTGTAATGATGTGTGAGATTACCTGAACTGTGCAGAAGTGACTTTTCATCCAAAATCAAAAAGAGACCACAGACCTGCATCAGAGAGAAAGTGGAGCTAAATGTCTTCTGTTCTGTAACGAGAGACTCAGAGTGGAGTTGATGCTTTATTATTCATGTGTGTTTGATGTGGTTGAGCTTTGACATAGTTTCAGAATGACACACATCAAAGGGTAAAAAGATAAAAAAAAGTCTGTCAGGATTACATTCACTGCACACATTTAACATATTTTCTAAGAAATTAAGAAAAATAAAGGGAACACATAAAACAACATTATCCTAGATCTCGATGAATGAAATCTTCCAGTTGAAAATCTTTATTCTTTATATAGTGGAATGCGATGAGAACAAAATAACATCAATCAAAATAAAAATCATTATCCCATGGAGGTCTGGATTCAGAATCATACTCAAAAAAACTGGAAAAGTCAGATCACAGGCTGATCCAACTTCTGTAGAAATTCCTTATTCCTGCCCGTGTCTGGGCATGCTCCTGATGAGTTCTCCTGAGGGATCTCCTCCCAGACCTGGATCAGGGCATCAGTCAACTCCCGTACAGTCTGTGGTGCAATGTAGAATTGGTGGGTGGAACGAGACATGATGTCCCAGGGGTCCTAGATTGGATTCAGGTCTGGGGTACTGGCAGGGCAGTCCATAGCATCAGTGCCTTCATCATACAGGAACTGTTGACACACTCCAGCCACATGAGGCCTAGCATTGTCTTGCATCAGAAGGAACCCAGGACCCACTGCACCAGCATGTGGTCTTACAATGTGTCTGAGAATCTCATTCCAGCACCTAATGGCAGTCAGGGCACCTCTGGCTAGCACATAGAGGTCTGTGCAGCCTATATATATATATATATATACCATATATAAAAACAATTCCTCAATTGTAGTCATTCCTACAAAGCCCATACAATATTTTGACTACACTCAGGTAATAGGATTCAGATGCAAGAAAAAAGAGACATTTATGAGGTGTGTCAAACTATAAGTGTGAGCAAAATTGTTATGCCTGATCAGTGTACAGTTACAGTTATTTATTTAGTCTAGCTACTTTGTTGTTGTTGTGGACTATAATATGAAAAAGGTTTTTTTTCCATTATAATAATGATTATAACAATGATTTCAGAAAGGTGTAAAAAAGCTGTATATGATGATTTTCTTGGGCTGGGTAAAAACTCCCAGGCTGACTGGTTGTAGCAGCTATAATTGTGGTCAAGTGCATCCTGTTTGCCTTAATTATCCTCAATTAGATCTTAGATCATGTTGTATTTACAAGTCTACACTTTTCTAATGTTTCAGAACCAGGCCACTGTCACTTGGCCTGGAGGAGAGCCCTGGCTTCCATCAAGCGTTCTGAACACTCCTACAAGATGCAAACTCCAGCTCCATCATACAGAGTTGGTCAGCTCGTGGCTGTTTCATGTGAAGCCAAAAGTCGTGGGTGACTTCGCCTTTGTCCTGAATATCTTTGGAAACTGTAAATCTGATTCTATTAATCTTTTTGGAACTGAACTGTACAGGAAGTTTTAAATTGTGGATCCGATCCCTGGACTAGATGCTTAATGCAGTTGTGTGACCTATATTCCTGTTCTCCCCTCCTGTGTAGTTTGCCTGATTGTCTCTGATTACCTGCCTCCTATTCTGCCCCTCAGCAGGAGAGTTTCCCCCTGCTGACAATCATTATAAGTCATTCTTCCTTCTGTCAAGCGTGTGTGTATAGACTGGAGTATGAGCCAACTGGATCCCCAAGCACAGCATCCTACATTAAACATTAAAGGCTTTGGAGGCAGCCCTCATAGAGCTTCTCCGGAAGTGACATCATCACCTGATCCCACCTCTGACCTCAGCAGAAGCCACTACTTTATCATATTATCCACTCATCTGTTTATATCCCACTCTAATTCTATTTTTTTGTCGTGTTTAGAGCTCCAGTTCCACCATCCTGAATTATTTCTGCTGGTCTGGTTCCAGTTGTGTTCCCTCACCTCCATTACAACTTGCCTATATAAAATAAAATATTTTACTTTTATCATGTCTCATGTCACTTTGGCGTTGTTGAGTCTGGTGCTCATTTTGTCACAAGTCAGAAGTTTCAAAAGGAGCGCCCCAGTCTGAGGTTATGGTTCAGTGAAATTCCTGAAGCTTTTATGTACTGTATTTAAGTTTACCTCTGCCAACCAATGGACTTGTGTTGTTATTTTTTTCAAATTTTATTTCAATTTTTTTCTTCTTTGTCAATGTTCTTGTTCAGTTTTTTTATGGAAACTGAAGTTCATAAAAAAAAGAAAAATTTTATAGCATTTGTAGACGCTGTGCTGCAGCGCAGATGAAGACCAAACACGAAGTTAGATTACCACATGTGATTATGCACAATATGTACAGTACATATCTAAACTAGAGGCAGCTCAATCTGCACTGTAACCACAAACAACAAATAATCTCAGTTGCTAGACATTTAGTATAAAGATGTTTTGGAGATGATGTTTTTGCAACCACTAAAATCATCAAACAAAACATGCCCCGCCTCTACAAACTCCCCTACAGGAGCTTAGTTTAGTAAAGAATCATTGCAGTAACACCATCATACGCACAATGAGCAACTTTACTTTAATAACTGTTTTACTTCTCTGCAGTAAGTATCAACATTAAAAAATATTAACTGCAACTATTTCTAAATTTAGAGTATTGTCTGATTGTCTGAACTTTATCACTTGTGTCTGTTTCAGGTTGGATCTCTGTCTCAGTGTCTGAGTTTCACACTGTGCAGGTTCAGTCTGGTGAACAAGTCTCATTGTTGTACTCCAACTACAGCAGCTCTCCAACTCAGATATACTGGTTCAGAGCAGTGAAGACATTGAAGCCTCACTGTATTTCTTTTATGTACAAGGCTTCTGAACCTGCTTCATTCTGTGAAGGATTTCAAAATGGCAAATATGAAACTACATCCAACATCTCTACTCTCTTTCTCACAATCAAACAAGTGCATCCGTCTGACTCTGGACTCTATTTCTGTGGATCTTACCTAAACAACAGACCAGTTATGGACAGTGCAACATATTTAGAAGTTCAAGGTAAGATTGTTGTAATTGATTGATGGTCTGTAGGCTATAGTACATTAATCAGAATATAAATATGTATTCCTTTCCTGCATCACATGTCAGTTTTGTTAATTTAAATAGAAATCATATTTAATTATAAAAGTTGCAGACTGTAATTGAACAGTGTTTGTTATAGATATATTTGATGAAATTGTAAAGCTGATGAGCATGATCCTCAGTGGTCTGACTGTGTTCCTCACTGTGGTCGTCATTGGTCTGACTGTGAAAATCAAAAAGCTTCAGAAAGGTACTTTTACTGTTTTATGGTATTTTCAGATTTTGTTTTTATAAATGATGTGAGACTTATCCACAACATCTATGTTTGTTGTACATTTAGATCATACTGGAGATCAGAATCCACAACAGACAGAGGTGACTTTTATGAAAGTTTTATATTAAATCAAATCTGATGTTTTAAATGACTTGGTGTGTTTTTCACAGCCTTTGCTATATATAATGACTGAGGAGAAATCCTGTTTTTCACAGAATCAGGGTTCAGATGACTTGGACTATGAATCAGTGACTTTATTTCCAATAACAGCAAACCACAGACCTGCATCAGAGGGAGAGCTGGAGACTAATGTTGTCAGTTAGACTCAAGAAACAACTGCAATTGTAGCAGTAAAAATTATGCACAGTGTAAACTTTCTAAATGTTGAGCTGTTGTCTATGAGGTGTTGAAAATAAAATATTTTATTATTATAACTTGCAATAATAATTGTTCTGACTTTTAATTCACATCGGTTTATTTTCTTCTGTGTGACAAAATGTCAAAACACAGAAGAACAGGACTAGGATGTACATGTGCTTTAAACATTAATTACATGAAAGAAATGGCTGAAGTAATGCAATGTAATTGTACTAATGTTAATATAGCTGCCTCAAGCTATATTAGCTGTTTAAAATTATAGCAAACACAATCCCGTTAAAGTTCTGCCCTTCTCATTCAGGATCAGAGTCCAGTTTATAGATCACTATACAGTATAACTGCCTTTGATTTAATGCTCAGCAGGTGAGGGACAGCAGCAAGAAACTGCTTATCCTGCTTATAAACTGAGATATCCAGTGGTGCAAGAAGTACTGTGCAGCAATATCATAGTGTGGAAATAATCTGTTGGACATGCATTCAAAATGTTACTTAAGCAGAAGTACAGGAGTATTAGCTAATAATAGTTCTCTTCATCTAAAATGATTAATTTTATATAGATTGATGAATATGATATTGCCCGCTTATAATTAACTGATACATTATTGTGTTATTATTGTCACTTGTGGCTTATTTTTGCAACCGGTAATGATGGCGCTCATTTTAACTGATGTTGATGATAATATGTTCACAATCTAATAATTATAATTTCCATGCTGCTGGGTAGCTTGCGAATTTCACAACTAGTTAATCAATAAAGTGTCATGATCATACTGTTTTTTGTATTAGATTTTACATATAATATCATATCAGATTCTGAAAAGTAACAGTAACTAGTGGTAATCAAAACAATATAGTGGAATAAAGGTACAACAGGCCTGTTTGTCTCTAAAATGTACTGAAGTTTAAGTATGGACTGGAAAGACTGAAACATCATCACAAATAATAAACTGTACTTAAGTACAGTACTTAAATAAATGTACTTAGTTACTTTACACCACTGTCTAGTATCACAATTTGATGAGAACATCCCTGACACTGTGTGACTGATTGTAATAGCAGTTTTTTTACACTCACTCAGTCTTTACTATATATACTATTCTGGTTTGTTCGCACCTGTTAGAACCTGTACACCAAAACCAAAATAAGGATAGAAGGATAGGATATGACAGGAATTTATTAATCCCACGATGGGGAAATTCTTTTGTTTTACAGCAGCAAAACAAAACAAAGACAAAAACAAAAATAGACAAGAAACACAGGACAGAAAGAACGAAAACAACAGTATTAACTGTGTAAAAAGGTAATTTTTGAGTTAAATATTAAGCATTAAATTATTAAGTGTTAAGTAATTTTAAGTTTGAAAGAGTGTATGTACAAGATATTGCACGTCATAAAGTTACTCAAAGAGTACAATACAATACAATAAAGGAGCACACCGTGTAGTTACACATTGTGTATCCTCCTGTCCGCCACCTCCTCGATGGACTCCAGTGTGCAGCCCAGGACAGAGCCGGCCTTCTTAACCAGCTTGTTAAGTCTCTTCCTGTCCCTGCCTGTACTGCCCCCTGCCCAGCACACAACTACCATATAGGACTGCCACCACAGTGTCATAGAGTGTCCTTAGCAGCTCTCTGCACACACCAAAGGACCTCAGTCTCCTCAACAGGTGGAGGCGACTCTGGCCCTTCTTTATTATTTAGGTGAACACCCAGGTATTTAAGGGTGTCCACAGTCTTAATGTCTGAGCCCTGGCTGTTCACCAGTGTGTATGGTGGAGGGACCTTCTGAAGTCAAGCACTAACTCCTTTGTTTTGCCGGTGTTTAGTATCAGGTGGTTATTTTCACACCAGCTCACAGAGTCAGAGATGACCCCCCTGTACTCCTGCTCATTCCCCCTGATACACAGCCAACAATGGCACCGTCATCGGAGAACTTCTGCAGGTGACAGTGGTGGGAGTTGTATTTAAAGTCAGACGTGTACAGAGTAAACAGAAAAGGGGAGAGCACCGTCCCCTGAGGTGCCCCCATGCTGCAGACTACCACATCTGACACACAGTCGCGCAGCCAAAATCAAGTCCATCTAAAGAACAAATAAACCTCTACAACTCTAAATATGCTAATTTCCATCCCTTTTTTTATCCCCCAACACCGACACATTAATAAAGCATTTTGAGAAACAGTCTACTCTGTGTCTATATAGTTAAAATGTGTACCATGCTTCCAATATAAGCCCAAAGATGGGGGAGATGAGAAAGCAGATTACTCTTCTGCTGCATGTATACAGGGATTTCCAATAACCAGGTTACTTAAGTCCCCTGTAAACTTGTTCCCAGATTACCTAAGAAATCCATTTGCTCTGAGTAATCTGATTACTGAGGTGCATGTAAAAGCAGTCACTGATATAAGTAGGGCAGGGGGGAAACCCTGAACTGACCATTTTGAGCTGGATTTACAAAATGAAAAAAAAAAAATATAAATAAAAATAAAAAAGCAGGAGGTGCACTTCTAACCTGCTTGGTGTGTGATCATACACCATAGAGCCATATAAATGCATAAAAATTACAAAAAAAATTATTTAGCATAATATGACTCTTTTATTGTTACTCTTTCCCATCAGCATGGATGTCATTTCTACCCATTCTATTCTGTCCTATTCTGTCTGTAAGTGATTTTATTGAGATGAGAGATGCTTGCAGTTTCTTAGAAGTTTTCCTTGGATGTTCTGCCTTTAGAGAAGGCCTGTTACTGTCGATATGTGGTGTCATAGAACGTTACTTATATAACCATTCCCATATTGATCACTGGGGAGGTACTTTTTCCCATAGGCATAGTTGGTATTACATCACCCTTTTGCTTCTAAACATCTAATTATGCTTTAAATTTCATATTTTAGTTCAGTTTGCATTTATATGTTGAATTTGTTTTAAGATGTGAAGCAGATTTCCATGTACAAATAAAGAAGTCAGGAAGGAAGAGAATTTTTTTTTCACAGCAATATAAATATTTCATCAGTAAGCTGAGGCACCTAAAACCACACGGTTATGGTCAGAGGAAGCATGTGGTTGTGGTAAACAGGGTGAACACAGATTTTCAGTGTGATGTGCTGTGCTGACCTCTAGTGTCTTCATCCTGAGTCAACTGAACAATATCACCAGGAATTATGATTTACTGCAAGACTGTTGTAGTAGACTGACCTAGTTTTGGTTAAGTGTACCTAAATAACTGAGGACTGAGTGTATGTGTACTGTTAAAGATAAGAGAAGAGAAGTACCCTGAGGCCTGCAAGAAAAAATAGCAGGCCCTTTACAACACTTCCTCTCGTCTAGCTCACTGCACTATCAACACATTAACAGCACAGGCAGATTTCTGGTGATTAGTGACGTGTTCACGTGTGAAAACAGGTCAGTTCTTTGGCAAGATTCTGATTGATTTAATGATAATTCATTATTATCATTTTCTGTACAATTGTTATCTTCTCTTACTTTCTAAGTACCAAAAAGTAAAATTTAAATTATAATATTATGCTATTTGCCAAAAAAAGATAATACTTTTAGTTTTTTACTGACAATTTGTATTAATGGCTACAACTAGGTATCATTACTCACTTTCCAAACCTGGCCCTCAAGACCCAAAGCCCTGGTTGTTTTTAAAATATCCCCATCCTACGCACTGCTGATCACCTGGACGAGGTGACTCGACAAACTGTCATATATATCAGCTACAAGTGAAGCCTCAGCCACAGGAAGCTTGGATGCAGCTGGTTGCTATTTAATCACCAGTCAGTTCAGTTCAACTTGTGAAAAACTGCACCATCCCTTTAAATAGTGGGTGACACATTCTACATGTTGACTGCTTCATTTACAGTGTCTTGGTATTCTACATATTAGTAGAGCAATAATATTATGTAAGTTATTTGCATCACCTGTGAGGATTTTAGTTTGGGCTCAATCAGCTAAAGGAATTGAATTGTTTTAAAGAATATTTATTGTTAAACTTAGTTAATTCTAGTAGAGCCAGGTAACAGAGCTGGGCAGGAACAGGAACACAGTCTACTTCTGTGTTGTGGAGCAGCCTAAGCCGAAGACAGCGAATGACCAGGAATAATATTCCACAGAGGACGGTAAGTAAACTCACAGTCTCAGGAGGAGTGAGGTGCTGGAACTGAGTAACAGATGAATAGGTGATTATGGTGTTCTCTGTGAGACCGGTAAGGAGATTGACATGTGGCGAACCAAGAGGTGGGGACTATCGG
>OMLM01018947.1:0-20438 GCA_900302695.1 Helostoma temminkii | reverse complement strand
TACTTAGTAGCAATTTGTGTACTCGTGTGGCAATAAATTTGTATTAGTTTTAGACCATGAAAGTGAGTAGATTTTGGGAAGCTAAAGACATTTTTATCTGGTTCCATTTTGCATGTAACCAAAGTTCTGATATGGTTTTAGGATTAAGGTTAGAATTGGAGTAATGGTAAGGGGCTAGAGAAAACATTACACGAGTGAAAGTCCTCACAAAGACTGCTGTACAAACATAGGTTTGTGTGTGTTTTTCTGCTTGAAGGGAGATAGATTAGTGTTGGGGTAAAAGGGCTGTGGGAGGTAATGGGAGAACACTCAGAATGAGTAAAGAGGCTATAAGGCTGATTTGATGTTGTGGCCTTTGGCTCTGGACTTAAATGGGCTTATTCTTTATGGCTAATCACACACCGTTACTAGATACTCTTACACACACACACATACGTACAGACAGGAGTGGACTTAACACTGCTCTTGGCCATCAGTTGAATACTTGACTTATTGGTTCTCTGTGAGATGTACAATACTCACTAGTGTAACTAGACACTTTATTAACCCAGCCAAGGCACAATGTTATGCTATAAGAAAGTGAAAATCACAACAGTTCTGTTTAGTGGCAACTGGACTTACTCAGAATCTTTGGGATAACCATGAACAGGATGACTGAGAATCTTCACAGACAAGAAAGTGAATAAATGTTTTAAAACTAAGAAATCACAAGTTAAAGGAAGGAGTGTTAATGTGGATATAAAATGGTTTCGATGTGCTAATTTCTGTATTTGATCTATCAAATCAGTTGGAAACACATTCAGCTGATCACTTTCAATCCTTTTTTTCACTGTTCATTGTTGATTGTGAGTCCGGCAATGTCTGAGAATTGATGTGATAAAACTGTGTTGCACTATACACCATCATTATTCTCAGGAGAACTGTTTTTTTTTTTGCCTCTGTGCTGGTGAAAGCCAAATGAACTGATTAGATTTTGGTGGTAGAAGGTCAAAAGTCATGGTCACTGTGATTTCACATGTATCCCATACATCTAAATACAATATCACCAGAAGGCTTTTTTCTTCAAATTTGGCACAAACATCCTTTTGGACTGATTAGACTTGTCTTAAATATATTAAGAACTTGATTCTCATAAATATAATCTCAGGAATAATCTTGAAGGAAAGGTCCTGGGTTCGATTCCCGGGGTCGGCCAGGGTCTTTCTGTGTGGAGTTTGCATGTTCTCCCTGTGTTTGCATAGGTTATCTCCGGGCACTCTGCCTTCCTCCCACAGTCCAAAGACATGCAGTCAGGTTAACTGGGGACTCTAAATTGCCCGTAGGTGTGAGTGAGAGTGTGAATGGTTGTTTGTCTATATGTGGCCCTGCAATGGACTGGCGACCTGTCCAGGGTGTACCCCGCCTCTCGCCCGTAAGCCGGCTGGGATAGGCTCCAGCACACCCGTGACCCCTGTGGGGACTAAGAGGTTCAGAAGATGAATGAATGAATAATCTTGAAGGAATCTCATTACATTTGACACAAACATGCACTTGGACTCAGAACACCAGAGTTGGCAGACTGATATTCTAAACTGCAAGTTGAGAAGTAGAATGTGGTTATTATAGTTTTATTTGATACAGTAAATATGATGTTATATGACTGTATACCACTGTTGTAAAAGGGCAGTGAAATATAATATTTAATATACCATTTGAGCACTCAAAAACAGGACTAATTAAAAAAAGAAATTAAATTACATTTCCATAATTATAGTTTTAACAAAGTACAAAATACAATATAATTCCAAGGCGTTGAAGCTCATTAAAAACAGAAATGCAGTACTTTACTTGAGATTAAAATGTGGGAATAAGTGGGAGGAGAATGTATCAGTACAGTATGTATGTCTGTGACTTTTTTATTTGGTGTGTATGTGTCTATTTCCTTGTGTGGACAACTTTTGTTCTAATACTATCCTTGTGAGGACAGTAGCTGGTGATCACAGGTTTAAAGAGCATTTTCAGGGTTAAGGTTTTAGGGATATGGTTAGTATTAGGTTATGGTTAGGGTTAGGATGCAGTTTAGGGTTATTAATTTAGTTACGATGGTTAGGGTGCATTATGTCTATGAGTGTCCTCACAAATATAGTGAGGCGTGTGTGTGTGTGTGTGTGTGTGTGTGTGTGTGTGTGTGTGTGTGTGTGTGTGTGTGTGTGTGAGGAATCATATGCAGGGCCAGTCTTTGAATCCCTTCTTGTGTGAATCTCACTAAATGAGATCAACTGCTTCCAGTGACACAAACACATCCCTGCCCACACAGCTCTACCTCTGATTCCTGCTTCCCCAGCAACTAACAGCTCTCCTCTCCACATCTCTGTCATCTCCCTCTGGCTGTCATTTGCAAAAGAGGAACCAGAGGGAATTAAGAAAAAGTATAAAAAACGCTGAAATATGTGTTGTACCCGCTGCTTAAATATGTAAACAAAACATGTAAATTAGAGGGTAGGCAGGTGTCTCTGCATGACTTGCACATTTTCATCTTCACTTTAAAACTTTTATTGAATGTGTATGTATGTGCCTTCTTACATTGGTGCTTTACATGCTTCCACGTATTTACACGTTACAAACATTAGAAGTAATCAATCAACAGCATTGTTTTGTCTTTTGTCTGGTTTTATTGACATTCACCATCACAATCTCTGATGACCTCCATTCTTCACAGGAGAAATTATAGCAAAGCTAGTGATTGAAAATGTTAACATGCCCTTCATAACCATCACAACTAATATTACCATGGCTGCTGATTGAGAAACCACATTTGAATCCAATTACGTAGGCATATTTCTACACATCTCGTGTTAATAAATGCCCTGGATTCATGACTGCTTAATCTCAAAGGATGTACACACACAGGTACACATACACACACACACATGCACGCACACACACAAGAGATGTTGAATGCAGCAAAGCTGAGGCGCTTACTTTTTATCACTGGCCACCCACACATGTTGAGATGAGTTTGTGAAGAGACAGAGTAGGCAGCATGATGGAGGAAGGTTAATTTAAAAGGAAAACATTTATTATAACTGCATATTACCATACAACTACATCTACAAAAAACATTGCAACTCAAACTGATTAAGTTTAGGCAAAGCTGCCATTTGTATTTGTGTGTTATCTGCAAAACGTGAGATATCATGAAGAGTGAATGTGACATATGTGAGACACCTGAACTGACCTGTCAGCCTGCTTTACTACACACTTCCAGCTGACTGAAGCAGTTACTATTACAGTTTAGGGCAGAGGGAATGCATTACATCAGTGAATGTATTTTGTATGTATGTATGTATGTATTTTTAAAACTGTCTGGGTATTCTCTGTTTATAGAGGTTTTCCATTGCATTTACCAAACTTCACTTCTATCACTGGCCACCATATTGGACACTTTTGCCATCATATGTTCTATGGACTCCACTGATTTGTTGTCTGACATGTCTTGATTGGTATCAGTGGTCTAAGAGCAACCAGCAATCAGATAAAAGTCACTGTAGTAAATACTCATGCTGCCATCTCATCATTTTGAGGTCAGAGGGCTTTAGGATGTTTTGATGTGAGATGCTTGTCTGCAGCTGTTGTGCTGCTGTTGTAGCATTAGGCCATTTGAGCTTTACAAAGCATGGAGAACCATTTCATTCATTCATCATTACATTTTCACCATGTGTGGGAGCGGGAGGTACCATAATTTGGGATAAATGTCAATCAACACACTGCACAAAAATTAATTTGTGTAATCGATGCACAACAAGTTATTACCCTTAAACACAGATTCATCACACCTTACTTCCATACTAAATGTTTATTGCATTTATGATGAATATGATCCACTGGAAAACATGGGCAGTGTTTGTGTCTGTTAAATTGCTTTGCTGGATTCTAGAGTAGAACCTGACAGACAGTAGAACACTGTAACATTGTTGTGTGCACATAGAACTCCAGGCACCAGGTCTTAAAACACAGACCAGACTTTGGCGATTCAGCAATGAACCATTACTGTTTGAGAGTCATGACGTCCAAATCGTGACCAAAAGTGTTGGGTGTCCAGTAGAACATTGGGTGAGTAGTGGAGACAAAATCCAGGCAAACACTGCAGACAATACATTTAACACATGCAACAAACAAAATAATACAGGAACTCTCACTGACCCCATCTTGTACTGTAGATTGAAGAGAGGCTCTGAGAGAGAGTTACACTTGAAGGGAGCTTGAACCCAGTCCTTTCTTAGTGTAGGACACCGGCCTCTTTGACAGCACAGGTTGAAAGAGATACAAATTAATTTGGTTACAACTTTGTTCTAGTATGTAAATGCTGAACAGAAAGAGGTGATACAGGGGGTTTGTTTCGATTTAGACAAAGCCTGAAAGTGAGAGACAGTAACTTAGCTAATCAGATCATTGATCACTTTACGTTAACTTCTCATTCTCTGCTAAATGTGATGTCAACTTCTACATGTTTGTGTTCTTCATTGTCTGCATTATGATCAATTTCCAGCAGCAGCAGCTGAGAGAGAAGGAGAAGCAGTAAGAGAAAGTCCACATCTAATAGGAGCAGGGACACACACCATCCTTCACACAGGATGCTGAGACACTAACTCCTGTCAGCACTGAAGGTGAAGGGAAGAAGAACCAGAAAAAGGAAATCTGAAGAGAAGACACAGGAACCCAGGAAGAGGAGCAAAAAGACCCCCAGTTCTTGTGATGGTCCCAGTCACCAGACCACCACTCCAGCATCCTCCAGTGACAAACCTGCCACCTCATCATCAATAAACACTGGTCCCTCTAACAACAGAGGTGAGAGGAGATATAAGTAGTTGAATTTCCTCTTCCTGAGGATGACTCAGTCTGTCTAACATCTACTGAGGACTAAATGACTCTGATGATGTTGTCTTGATCAGTTTAGTGATGAAAGAGTAAAAATTTGTGAGTTTGTTGACATTAAGTTTCTTGTGTCTCTTTCACTCTGTGTCTACAGACAGACTGGACTGGTACGATCTGGACGACAAGCTGATACTTGTCCTAGAGAGGCCATTTCCCGGCGTGGACCTCTTACAATATGTGGACTGTAGAAAATCTGTCCTGCAACAGAACAAGGCTAGAGTAAGTAGCTGATGGCTGCATGTGTGTCCACACCCAACACATCCCACACTCAACATGTCTCTCGGTCTCTACCATCGTCAAACAGCTGGTGGATGCTGTCATTAAGGTCCACTCCTAAGGGGTGTTCCATAGGGACATCAAGCTGAATAACATTCTGATAGAAACCAGCTCTGATGTCACCTGTGTCCAGCTCATTCAGCTCCCAATAATGACAATCTTTCTGGTCCCAAGTCCCAAGTCCCAACCATACATATACAGTCCACTATGATCAATGAGCATGAGCAATGATGGACAGATGAATTACCCCTGGACCAAGATGGACCTTCACTTCCTCTTCAGATTAATACTGGGCCAATCTAACCATATTTCAATTCCTTTCTTTTTCCACTGTGTTCCATTCTGTTCATCTCCTGTCCTGTCCTGTCCTGTCCTGTTCTGTTCTCTCCTCTCCTCTCCTGTCCTCTCCTGTCCTCTCTGTTGCATGCTGGGAGTTCTGGGTGAGTGTGGATGATGGTGGAGGGTGTGTGAGTGGCGCAAAGGTTTTTTTTCCTAGTACGGGTTTTCCTTCATTTTCCTCTACCTGCCGAATGGTAGTGTCACCGTGGAAGAGGTTCTGCTGGCCGTTGGTGACAAGATAGGACATGACAACTTGCTCTTTGCATCTAGAATAAACAAGGCCGTGGTTGTGCTTTGAAGGCGGAGCATCATGTCAATAACTCATAGAAAGTGGTGTGGTTTTTAAAGATATATTTGTGCAGATTTCCCCTGGTTGGCTCCTTCTACACAAATCACTGTTTCTGGTATAGCGCTGTTTATCCCCATTAAGCAGTTCGAGAATTAACTCTGCAAGTTTGGGAAATGTGCAAGTGGGTTTAAAACCGCAAGTTGTAAGGATCCCAAACTGAAGCATGTGCAGTTTCTGAGGCTACAGGTGTTTATGTTCCTGGACTATCCTACACAAACGCTGGAGGTGTCCTTAAGAGTTAAATGGTGATGGATCGTACATGGCGTATGCTAGTTCAACAAAACATGAAATGTTTTGAGTGCAGTGATGTTAGACACAAATGGTTTGCGTGTCAGCACGAACAGCAGGTTGTGCACTGGCCAAAGCAGCAGTCAGCTGACCCGGTTGTTGACACCGCGAGTGGTGCAATGGCTATGGAGCGCAATGCATCACATCTGGACAGTAATCCAGGCAGGACTGTACAGACTGAGGTTGGGAAGCAACAGGGCATGTCTGTAGTGAGCAGTCAGTCATGAGTCACTGAAGCAGCTTCACAGTCTTAACCAGCAGAAAGTGTTGAAGTAGCTACGGTTAATTTGGCAAGTAGAAATCCGGCTAATAGTGAAATATAAGGTGATGGAGATGACATTGACTATAACTCTGAATCAAATACTCTGTCTGTTGGCGAGTGTTCTCAAAGAAATGCAGATCTTTACTCTCTGGAGGAAATTAATGATTTTCTGAATAAAACAAAAACTCTGTTAAAGTAATGGATTATTTTAGTGACACTGACAAGTTAATCAGACCTGTTGGCATGATTACAAAACTGGTTGGTTTCGACAAGTTGGATCAGAGGAAACATTTTCGTCTTAAGAAGCAAATTACAACTCTGAAGAAAGCAACAAAAGATAAAACTGCCAAAAAGATAAAGACGACTAAGCAACATGATCGTGCATCACATGGTGTTTTCCTTTATTTACTGTTTTCCAATAATCTTGTCTTTCCTCTCTGACCTTCTAATGCAGGACCTAAAAATAGGCTCTTAAAACACTGATGGTAGGAGAGATGGACAGAAAAGAGCTTCAATTGCTGAGTTTTACAAACAGAGCACACTAGATATACTTATTGCATGAGACTCATCAGCAGATGAAGTAGAATGGGGTTTATGGTGGGGGGTGTTGAAACTTTGAAACTTTACTCAAATATTGTTATTTGGTTCTATAAAAATAAAATGTCCTAGTCTGAGATGCTTAGTAAATCACCATCATCACTCATCAATCACCAATAACCATCTCTGCTGTTGTTCCCATGTCTTTCTCACTTTGTACTCTTTTTAAGCAGTAGAATTGACACAGAGAGACTAGTAATGAAAGGTTATATCATGGGTCCAACCTGAAGGTTGGTTGTCACAAACTGATGGCCAGACATTCTTCTTCAGGATTTTCTGGAACAGCGCAGAATTCATGGTTCCATCAATTATGGCAAATTGTCCAGGTCCTGAAGCTGAAATTGTTCCTTTCATGAAATTGTGATCATGAAATAGTGTTTTACAGCACACGTAATGGCACACAGATCTTTCATTAGATCAGTTTACAGAATATTTTTCCAAATGTCTTAGGGATGATCAGGATGTTTCTTTGGCAAATTTGAGCCTTTGGGTTCTTTTTGGTCAGCAGTGGCTTTCGACTTGGAAGGATGCCATTTTCCCTTAATCTCTTTCTTATTGTTCAGACACTGACCTTACCTAAGGCAAATGAGGGCTGCAGTTCATTAGATGTTGTTTTGGGTTCTTTTATGACCTCCTGGATGGGTCATTGTTGTGCTCTTGAAGTAGTTTTGGTGGACCGATGACTGGGAAGGTTCACCGCTGTTCCAAGTTTTCTCTAGATAATGGCTCTGGGGTGGAGGGGTAATGATTTGGGCTTGTTTTGCACCCAAAGGACCTGGGCACGATGTAGTCATTGAGTTGACCATGAACTCCTTTCTATAGTAGAGCATTTTAGAGAGAAATGTGACAGATAAAGATTGGTTCAAATTGGGTTGTGTAATAGGACAATGATCTCAAGCACTCTAGCATTAGCTAGCTGTAATGAAAACTGGTGTTGACATGTCATGACATTAAAGACATTTGTGTATCAAGAGCAGCATGTCTCCCCCATGTCTCTACTGAAAAAGCCAGAGGTCTTTCCCCATACCCCATCTGGTAAGGGCCACACACCCTGAGCCTGGTTCTGTAAGGTCTTAAATCTAATATCATAACGTGCATTGAGATGACTTCTGCTGTGATTTTGTGCTACAGTATATGAATAAAATGAATTGAACTAAAAGTGAATTAAAGCAGACCTGTTTAAATAAAACTACAGTGATGTACCGGCACTGCTCAAAGTGTGTACTGTTTAATACCAGTTAATCTATATGGTGCAATTGTTTATATGATGTTCAATAAAGAGCAAACAAATCCAGTCCTTCTAAGCCATTTTGTTGCTCCGGTATTTGTGTTTACTGCATGTATTACCACAGTCCAACAGAAAGTGCCTTTTTAAAATTTAATCTAAAGCTTGTTACCGTGGCAGAGCTTTGCCTGAAAAGCAAACAGTCAGGTTATAAACAAAAAACACTCTCTGTACACTTTTCTATACAATATTATTAATTTACAAATGTTATTCTGACTTGTTGCCCTTCACAACTATAATTACCACAAACTTACTACTGCCATTTTATGTGTTTCTCCAAAGGTCACCTTTATTTTTTAATCTGCTAGTATAATTAATCCATGCGTATATTTGTATGTATGAAGAAAAATGTGTTGTCAGGAAATTGCCTGCCTAGCGACAGCAAATTTAAAAAAAAAACATTTCATTAATAAAACTGAAAATTTTACCACCAGTTCAGCAGATTTTTTTAACCAATCAATATAATAATTTGCATTTATTAATTTGGTGTCAGTTATGCATTTGATGGAGGAAGAGGCAGGAAATAGAGATGAAGATGGATGATCTGCTGAAGCTAGCCCTAGAAAGAGCAGCCAAAAATATATATATATATATTTATATATATATATATTTGTCTCAGAATTTAATTAAGATTGAGAGAAGACACCTCGAGAGAAGGTATGCTGAAAACAAACTTGGCAAAATGCGAGCAAAATTATGCTGTCTCAGCAGTTAAATTTGGCACCATACAATTCAAGAACAATATCAAAATTCTAAACGTTGGAGTGTAGGCCATACGTGTTTGGGAAACACTGGTCCCTGTGTTGATGACATACGTTCTATATGCTCCCTGAACGCCTCACTCTGAAAATGTACTCCTGCGAGACAGGTTTGTCATTTTTGTCTCGTCCGTCTTGTAGTCTGGCATCTCAATTCCATCTGTGGCTATGTTTCTTGTTCAAAATTTTAAGCAAACAAATGAAGATATCTAACAATATAATATAAATCATTGTGACCAAATGTTTTGGCATATTACCCAGCACTACACCAATACAGTTCTAAAGCACAAGAACTAAAGAGCTGGTCCATGGGTGATCAATCTGTTCCTGTCAATACAGTGTTAGCAATGCAAATGTGTTCTAATGAGGCTTATTAGCAATTTAAATACAGGAGGTAGTGAAGTGTGTGTGTGTGTGTGTGTAGGGGTGTATCCTCCTCATCATCAGTCTCTGTCTGCACACACAGTCCTTGTAAATACATCACACCACAGACGCAGGAGATCTGTCACTGACACTGTGGCTTCACACACGGGTAAACTACAGAGACAGCTGTTTAAGCTTAGCTGCTAAGTCTCTGCAGCCATTTATTATGATATCACACTGGCACTGGAGACTCGGAGGTGCAGGGAGAATACAGTACTCTCAAAACTGCATATAACATCAGAGCTGATGTTAAGTAATGTGATTCAAACACCTGCGGCTACAGAGGAATAAAAAGTGAGGCGGTGTATTATACTGTGGATTCGGTTCCTGTTATTGGCAGTACAACAGTCACATTTTTTAGAAGTTAAGCTTTAGCAGCTTGTCCTCAAACGGCGTGTCTTCATATCAACCACCATAGTAAGAGCAGCCTGTGTCACATACATACACTCATGGCTACCCAGGTGAAAAATAAGTATACATTCTGTCCTAGTGTAAACAGAGGGAACAATGCAGACAGTTATGAACATGTTTTAAATGTCCTGACTGGAAACTAACATCCTGGCATTCACATTCTAGTGGTCAGGTTGTATAACAACAACAACAACAACCTTATCACCGGAGGCCCTGTTTTTCACTGAATTTAACTAAACGTTTTGAGATGTCCACACGGGTCAACAACAACGATTTCATGGGAAAAAAATCATGTTACAGGTTCAGAAGCTTGACACTAAGTAAAACCATAAATTTGACATGATTTGAATGTTTACACTTTGCTGCAGCTCTGTCATGGAACCCGTGAGTTTTGAGAATAGTAAACAAGGACAGAGCTAAAATGTGTGTTTTTCTTGCTGCTTTGACACAGCTATAAAGGAGAAGTAAAATTGTCCTATTTATTTACTTGGTACAGTGTTAATTTTTAAAGTAGTCACATGCTTATCCTTATTTTGACCTGATAACCTACTATTAATCAGTTATAATGACAATTTACACTTTGAAAATGCTGCTTAGATGCAATACTGACAAGCATTCAAAATTCCCCAGGGGTCTTAAATGTAGCATGGATGTTGTTGGACAGTATTGACCATCCAACTCTAGCCAGTATTAGTTGGATCAGTCAGCTGCAGCCACCAAGTTAACAAGTAGTTAAAGCTAAAATGTGAGACAGATGGTTCAGGTATGATTCAGAATGAAACGGTTGATAAGGAGAACTGTGGTTTAACATAGCATAACGTTAGCAGTTGTGTAAATTGTTCTGGTTTTGAATGTGGGTTTTGAAAGGCAGCCTCTCTTCCCAACCAGCCTGCTTTGACCCCTGCTCTCAGTTTAAATGTTTGTGTTACAGAGTGATATTGGTGTGTCACCAATAAGTGAGTCTTGTTCCACTGAAGCTTTGCTCTGTGTCAGAAATAAATTATATTGTGGTCATTATGCCGCAGTTTTCCTTTATGTAAGTTCTGTTCTGGCAGTTCTTCAAGTCGTAATTAGCTTGTCTGGATTCACATTTTAAGTGGCGTGTATGTATCTTCGTGGCAGAACATGGACTTTAAATAGTCAAAGTAATGTTTTACGGCAGCCACATAAGCTGCTTTCAGACACTGGAGCACTGAACATATGTAGACATTGTCTAAATGATCTGCATGTGAGAACACAAATGTCTGAGTCAGACTGTCCAGACTTTATCCTGTAAGTGCCCCAATACAAAGTCCAGGTAGTCTTCAGTCTGTTCTCCAGTGTTATCACAAAATGGAGAACAATCTCCTGACACTGAGTTTAGTTATAATGTGAAGTGACAGCCTTAAAGGTTTAGTGACCAATGATTCAAAATAAAATAAAGTGTATGTAACCCAAAAACATGAGTGACAACACATCTGATCCCATTTACACCTGATTTCTTAGAATGTGTAAAATAGTAGCCTTAATACAACAGAATAAGCTCTAGCACTGGCTCCTATTCCATCAAAGAATGAATAACTTCCAGGCAGATTTGTGGAAATGAAGATGGAGACGTCATGTACAATGTTTCAATCAGCATGAAGCACCGTTGCAGGCTCTGACATGACAACAAAACCAATTATAATCCTAATAGTAAACAGAACTGCATCATTGTCTCTTTACTGTATATTATGAAGATGAAAATAGCACACCTCGGCACACACAGATTTGAAAATAAAGTAGAGAATACATCATTTATTGTAAAAAGGCACAACTGATCTGACTGATCTAAGTCATTCCCAAATGCAGTGGAAAGACAGAGCCATTTAGGGCCAGTTCCCATACTATGGCAAGCATAGTGCATTTCCGGCAAGTGCTGGACGAGGAAGCAATTTGACATAGTGGTCAAACCTTGTTAATGCAACTTAGAATAAGCACATCAATGGTCTCATGAAGCAGAGAGGATTCCATCTGAAGAATATCAATCCACACTGATTTAGAGACACAATGTTTGGAACCTCTGCTTTCTTTTTTATGCTGTATGTTTTTTCTTCACTGGTATGTTTAGAGAGTTTAGTGTGTAAAAGCTGTTGCAAATGTGTGGCCTGTTTCTGCCACTAAGTAAAATAAAGAAAGTAGAAAGTCAAAAATTACACTTACTAAATCCAAATTATGAAATAAAAAGTTAAAACTGAAGTCTAAAGTCAAACTTTTGACGTTTTATCATTACATGTAATGTCAGTATTGGACAAGTTACTCAAAAAATAATGACTCTTATTTCTCCTTAAAGTAGTAATATTACTATCTGTATGAAGAGTAATATATGACATAATCATTACATTACAATATTACTCTCTTCTAAATGTGTTACTATTGACTCACAATTTTTTACATTAAAATAAAACACTTCTCATAATTTAGACCTTTTATCTTATAACTTGGATGTCATAGTGACAGAGTTTTGGGCAAATTGGGCATATTCCATATTGATGAGACTCCATGTGTCACTGAGCTTTCTGGTTTTACATAGCACTCTGTGCAGAAGGCAGGGACAAATTCTTTAAATCAGACAAGCTTAAAGTGTTGCAATGCCTGGACATAATAAAACCAAGACATTTGAGTAAAAATAAAACCACTAATTTTACACATCTGTCACCCAGCTACATTAAAAAAAGGTTACCAACCAGCCGGTCAAGAATAAGGAAGACTTGCGACGCAGGCAGGAGTTAAAAGAGTTTCACATCAGAGAACTGTTACAGAATGTTCTACACAAATTCCTTAACACTCTTTTCACTTATAACCATTTACCTAATGTTTTTACATCAGAAAAATGCTACTGGTTAGAAGAACAAAGTGCATTTGTTGACTTAAAATTTTAAGGCAGCTCTTTGACTTATCTTTTTAAATTGAAACAACAAGCTATATTTTACAGTATAGGAACACTGTATAGCTTCTCTATAGTATAGTATTCTCTAGTGTCTTGCCAAGAGGAAGTGCCCTCTAGTGGTGTTTCCCATCCGGTTAGACTTGCTAGAATAAATTCCTTTTTTTATAGTAAGTTTTTCCTGAGAAAAGACATTTACATTTTTTTGCAATCAGTCATTGTCATGATCACTGTCTGGAGATCCTGTTTTATTTTGGAATCAGAACCATTTCCTGTCTGTTTATTCAGTAATTCCCAGTCACTTTACATCTGTTTAGTTATTTTGATTGTTTTCACCAGGAAAAAGCAACTCTCTAAAAGGAAAAGTGCTCACACTCACAATTTGCCTGATTGTTTCCTCTACTCCCTGCATGACTGTCCAGCCTGTAGTTCAGATTTCTGTCTGTCAGGTCTGTCTTCTGTCTGAGCCCCTGAAGCCTGTTGAATTGATCTCTGTGCTTGTGCCACCTTTTACCTGGTATCTGTACAGACCACGTGGCAGATGCCTTGTTTCCTCTGACCTTGCTCTGCAATCTTGCCACTCTCCTTCACTGTGTTCTTAACTCAAACCTTACACACATAATTAGTTTACAAGGCAGTATAACTCAAAAGTATCTTTTGCTGCTAAATCCCATTTTTTCAGTAATATACAACAGATTTCTCTCACAACTATTCAGTGCCATTGAATCACGTGACCCCACTATTGTTTTGACCTCTCAGTGCCAAACTATTTTTTACATTAATGCTATGCAATATATGTTTAATTCAATATAAGTTTAATTCCTCTTTAATCTTGGATGACCTGAGATATGCAAACAGTTTATCAAGAGGAGAGGCTCAAATTTTTTTAATAGGGGCATACATTTGTGGAAGTTAAGTAAGTTAAGCAATTCAGCTTGCATGACTTACAAATAACCTCACCTGGGTGACTGAGAATCACTGAAATACACACATCTATAATTATCCTTTTGGTACAGACACTGTAAATAGATAATTGTGAATATGAGACTACTGGTAAAACCACCTGGCATCTTACTTTTAGCTTGATAGAAACATTTACAACAACAATGCGCCATTGCTTAAAGCTTTGCTTAGTGATTCACCTGGGGCTACACATTTGAAAACAGAACATACATGACAATGCTGAGACAAATGAGTTAGTGCAAGAAAACTAAATTTTATTTTTTATTATCAAAATGCATCATATGAATCATGATCATACTGCTGATGCAGAATGCACAGGTGCAGGTCTGTTTCCAAACGTAGAGCTGCTGTTGTTGTTGTTCTCCTTTGATTTGTGATCATGTGATGCATGTAGAAAAGTAGAGAGAGAAAGAGAGAGAGAGAGAGAGAGACAGAGAGAGAGAGAGAGAGACAGAGAGAAGAAGAGACCCAAAATTAATGACATGCAATAGTGGCATATGAGTGGATGGAGGCATATGGTGGCATATGAGTATGTCAAGAGAGGCCCCCCAGCAGTCTAAATCTATAGCAGCATAACTAAGATGGCTCAGTCGCCTGAGCCAGCTCTGGCTATAAAAAGGAAGGTTTTAAGCCTAGTCTTAACAGTAGAAAAGGTGTCTGCCTCCCCAACCTGAACGGGGAGCTAGTTCCACAGCAGAAGAGCTTAATAGCTAAAGGAGCTGCCTCCTACTTTAAAACTCTAGAAACCACAAGTAAGCTTGTACTAAGGGGTCTTTCAGATATGAAGGAGCCTTATCATTCATATACAATGCACCCTTAGGAAAATAGAGCCCATGGAGTTGTTGCGCACTGTGGTTGCTCACAGCAGCACCAAGGCCAAATAATTGTGGCTGTTGTGGCCTTAGGTTGTTCCGAGGTTTTCGTTGGTATCTTCCCCGTCATAAGCGAAGCAGTCTTTCATATGTGGCTCATCAACTCTCTCTCTCCCTCCAACATTTTTGCAACTTGTTATTTACGTTAATAGTCAACATATCGTCATTATGTTGACACAAAACGTAACGTAATTACGTTTCTCATAAAACGTAAGCAAGTTTCCAGTTTTGTTGTATAGGAATGTAGGTTGGCTCACCTGAGTGTGTGTGCATGTGTCTGTGTGTGTGTGTGCATCGGGGCGGAACTCTGCTGTGCTAGATACAGAGAGTGGAGGAGAAATGAAATGCCGTTATGTAAATAAGTTAATATTAGTCTGCTCAATAAAATAAATTAAATATGTTCTATAGGAAAGATAACATTAAATGACTGCTGTTGTGATCTGCCGCTATATAGAATATAAAATTAAATTAACTTGACCTTCTAGGCAGGGGGTGCCGTTGGCGGGGCGCAGTGCTAATATAAAGGTAGGGGAAATGCTGTAAACTAAAGTGACTCTACAGCAACAACTTATTAATGTTATGGCAGGACAAAGACAAAACGAGCTGCAGATGAGTTTTAACAAGAAATAATGTTTTAGAGTGGCTAGGTGGTAGCGCTAATGTTCAGCTAAAATAATAATACATATCCATTGACTATGTTGTTGCAGACGAACTAATGGAATCAATTCTACATCATGGTTATTGTCAACTTCGCCACCATGAAAGACATCATCATCCTCTTCCAATGCTATTTTGGTCAAATCTGCACCAAAATTGCATTACACCAACCAATCTGCATAAACATGCAGACCTCCTCTGAGGTCTACACAGAGGAGGGGATAGTGTGAGGCTTCCACCAGGTCCAGATATCCTCTGGCTCAGGCAGCACAGCCACACCTTAGCTGTGAGCCCTGGGAGGAAACCTACTGACACAGCCCCAGCCATCAGGTTGTAGACAGACAAATTTCACCCTGTTGTCCAAGAGATCTTTTTCTCTTGTTTTTTTTGAAGAAATGGGGGAAAGAGTAAACATGAGCTGACATTGACAAAAACCATCTGTACAAATTATTTGGTCTCCCGATCTACATGTCACTGGTGTCACTGCCAAGTCTACAAGAATACTGGAGACTGGATCTGGATGAGATTTTGTTTGTGCCCCTTACAGCCAAAGGTCACCACAAGAGACATGTTTAGATATTTTGGAGCATCCACCTCAGTGATTCTCATTAGGACTAAGATTAAGACTTAAGAAAAAAAATAAATAAATGATCAGCTGAAGGGAACACTACATCACAACAAATCATTTTATACAGCCATCTTATTTTGGGACTGGGTATCATATTTACAGTGACAATTTTTACACCAGTCCCAAACTGTTCATTGGCCTAAACAACACAACGTTTGGAGTGTTTGGCACCTACAGGGAGAACTGAAAATGATGGGGGCATGGAGAAGCTGTGAGATGCGTCAGAGTTGGCCCACTTGTTTGTCTTGGATTGGTATGTATGTCAACACAGGACAGATAAAGTTGAGTATGTGTACTATATAAGTTAAATGAGAGGGAAAGTTATTGATTTTTATTGTACTTCTGTGAAGTGTAAATGTAATGGGGATCTAAAGAAAGAAAAGAAATAAGGTCAGTGTAGATAACTACCTAATGTTTTTCCTTAATAGGTTGTTTACGTTTATTATTACTATCCCCCTAGTATTACTACCCCCATTCTACCCCCGTTCTGCTGGCGATGTCCCTGGTATGGCTGATGAGATGACGTCCAACGTTGCTGTGGTTGTCTATGGCAACTGGTGCCTCACATTCCTGAGTCCATACCAATTCCACTGACTTAAAAAAGCTGCCAAGCCTCTGTTGATTCCTGGTATGTAAACTCTCTGCAGTGCTAAACGTGCAGCTCACTGTCAATATCCAGCATACTGTTTAACTCCATGAAACTGATGAGGTCCTAATGCATCGCCCCTCTCTTGATGTGCTGATTGTGGATACCTGCTCCTCTTTGTCCTTCATTCAGGACATTCATCATCAGGCTCACAACATCGTCATTGTTCTGTCACGTTGTGCTCTGACCCTTGAAGGAACTCCATACTGGCCACAGCGTAACCATCTATGCAACCGTGAATGACTTTCCTCCACCTAAAATAATTACAGAATTTGAATCACATTGGTTTTGTTCATCTTTGTCAGTATTGCACAAAAGGCTTACAGTATATTTTTAAGCTCTATTTCATCCCTCTCTCCCACAATCTCTGCCTGGTTACCAACACACATTTTATATGCCATTATATGGCTAGAGAAAGGCAATGCTGTGAGACAACCTTCTGTGTTACCATATTTTTGTGTGTGTTTTTGTGCATTTGCTTGTGAGCTGAGCTGTTTGTGATTTCCATGTGCCACACAGAATTTGGCCCTGCCACTTGGTACGATCTTCTGTGCAGGTGCTGACACAGTGTGCAGAGGGCAGCTGCTCTTAGGTTGATCCGAAACATGTTCTTCTTCACCCTTCTCCTCTGCACGTGGACACCTTGTGATCATAAATGTGCGTAGATGGACTCTGGTCCAAGCTGATTGTTATTCCTAACCACATCATCATCCAGACTGGCATCCGTTATGTCTGCATATGAGGAGACTCATTTTTAGTCAGATGTGGCTGCAACTATGCAGTTGTTCACATCTGTGGTCATTTAAGAAGAAAACAAGAAAACAAACCCAAACAAGAAAAGCTTACTGGATGCACACTGAGAATTTCTGAAGTCTGGGCCGTTCTAAACCCACAGAACAATAATAAAGACGGCTGTTCACATATGACTAAATCCTGGGGTGGACCTTGAGCTCCTGTCCAAGTCCTGCCCACACAAACATTAATACAACACAAACCGTTGTGGTGAGCTTAAGTTTGGTCTGAAAAGTTGCAAAATGCCACCTGACAGAAGTTTAAGCAACATGCATAAATACATTTAAATGGCATTTAAAAAGAAAAGAAGATAAATTACTTCCTTTTTTGTTTGTTTTGTTTTTTTAAAGGTTGAAAGGCTGGGTACTGGTTTTAATGAAGGTGGACAACGTTAAATACCTGCTTTGTTGCTCTCCGCAGCTTTGCCAAAAGCCCCCAGTGTTTCAGAGCAGACACTACTGCTTGTTTTATCCTGAGTTTAAAGCCTTATATGCTTTTTGGTTGTCATTACTATTTTGTTTTAATCATTCAAAGTTGTCTGGGTGGTTAATAACCAATTTTTCTCTGGTGTGACAAAGTCAGAATTTATTATTGCTTCATCTAGACTTTAAAACCTGGCAGAAAGCCTAGGCTTAGAGCCAGCAGTGAATTCAATTCATTCAGAGTTGAGATAAACTGATAAGCAGTTGCTTTACACAGAAATATGTGCAAGTAAATACAGCTCATAACAACCGCTCAGCAGATGGAAAATGCAATATTTTTTTATTAAAAAATGGCTGAACCCCAAGAGAGAAACAATAATGCAGGCAAGTTTGTGGCTGTGATAAATAAATGTGATCACACAAATGTATGATTCTCAGTTGGTAAAGTGGTTTCCAGTTGTGCGTTTCCCACTGGACCAAGAGTTAGTGCTTTTCTCTCCTCAGAACTTCACTTAGTTTTATTCTGTGTACTTTTTCCAGTTTACTTAAGCAGTTATTTGTATGTTCAATATTTCAGGACATGTAGTAGAATGATCAAGCCTTCTTCATGTATTTACTTTTTTGTTCTCGCAGCAGACACATCTGACCAACAAGCAGAGAAGATGCTGTTGCATGACGCATTTTTACGCTCTTTTTTCTATGTGAGAAAGTATTTTTCTGTGAAGCTGACATCCACACGTCCTCTGGCATTATTCCCTGCTCTTTGCTCACAGGAACATGCATTTTAACCCAGTATCATCTGTTTGTACAAACAACACTTCATGTATACTCTTTCCAGTGGTAGGCGCTCATTATTTTTTGTGCATAAACAATTTCCATCCAAACCGACAAACATCACTAACTACTGTGACAATCTAGTAGAGGCTTTGGTCTGTATTTACTGTACATCACCCATCTGGAATGTTTACTGGTATCACATGATCCTTAAGATCAATTCCATCATATCTTTTACCCAGAGCAGTAAATGGATATGTGAGCTCCCATTGCTGTGAAACTCTTTACCAACGGGTTGAGCAGCTGACGGAATCAGAAGTCTCATTAGTCCATCAGCTCATTCTCAACCTGCACAGTGACAGGACTAAATGCCACATTTTGCATTTCAATGTAATTCTGAATGTCCATCTGTTCAGCTTCCTCAGCTGTAGAATCATGCCAATGAGAAGCTCTTAGCTGTATCTTTTCCTAAATGGTTTAACAGACCAGGTTGCATCTTGATGGGGTTTTTCCATTTTGTCTACTTTCTTCTAATCTTGAAGGATACAGTTTTTGGTTACCTTTGCTTCGATGGATAAACACGCTTCTTATAGTTTTGTGTTGTCTTGAAAAATAATAAGTGTGATCCTAAATAAATCGCTCTCTGCAGGAAACAAACATTAAAATACATGCTTGGAGAGAGATGTATTGCCTTATATGAATCAAGGACTACATCTGGTCTTGGATCCGTTTGTTGGTTTGGCTCATTGTTTGAATCCATGTTGTAAATACTTGATTGACATTTGATTGCTTTTGTGCATTTGTGTTGTGGCTCCTCTAAATCACTTGAACCACCAATAAAAATTATAAATAAAATAATATCAAATGTGTTTTCTGTGGGAACAAAAACAAGAACAAGGTCCCGTGCTGTGGACTACTGCATATTTCTGTGGTAGGGGAGAGACAGTTTCACAATGGAGGTTGACCTACGCGGGTTGGTTCTCGCCCTGGTGATTTTTTATTACATTGCTTGCATTCATCACTTCAAGTGGTATGAGTTTTGGCTATTGCTAAAACTGCATTGTATTTTGTGATTAGTCTGCAAACTGGGGAGATTCTCAGACCAGGGAGCTCCTGACAGTTCAGACAGAGGATGAGAGATGGGAATGAGTGATTTGCAAAACTTATGCAAGATTGTGGGTTTCCATGGGACAAGGCACAGTTCACCAGGAAACTCAAGAGCCTTTAAAAAAAAAAAAAAGTTTCATAACAACAAACAGCCACAATGGTAGGAACGGTCTACTAGCCTCTTTGCCAACCCAGGTGGAGGACCCCGCTCACCCAAAGTCAGTTTCTTCATCTCGTGCACCAACCACCAGCAGTGCTGACTCCAGAGATGCCTGTGTCAATTCTTATAGAACAAAGCATTGTGCGCCTGGCAGAGGCAGAGGAGCGGGAGGCTGACAAACTGGCATGGGCAACACACAAACATGTTGGGCTGCACATTTACCCAGACTGCAGTGACAACTTTCTATTTTAAAATTAAACTTTTATACATATTAATCAATATCATGGTCAATAATGACTATTGACCATGTTTATTTTCAGTAGTATCTTGCTCTCCTGTGCAGTAAAGGATTCATTTATGAATAAAACCATGGAGAAGTAAAGTTCTTAGTTTTTCTCCAAGAACATGTACATCAAACTATGCCAAAATAAAACATGTTCAGGCCTAGTATGAACTTTAGTGGAGCATTCTTTTAGTGGATTATTTGTACATTGGTAATTGAAATTAAATTTCTAGCATATAAAAACTTGAGCATTTTTGTCTGAAATGAATGTTTATTTTCTATATCATTTCTCAATGTATCAGGTTTTTGGGTAATTATGACCCCATA
>OMLM01018945.1:0-11463 GCA_900302695.1 Helostoma temminkii | reverse complement strand
AATTCTGATTTGGACTCTTCTATGAGCCATCTCAGTGTTCTCCATAGATGGACCCTAAATATAAATGATGCATATGTTGGTATTAAATTCTTTGTTGTTTTGTGTGGTATGTGAATAAGTACCAGTTTGATTAGAAGGATATGATGCAAAAAACTATCACCTGATATGTTACCTATATTTAATAACAGAAAAAAAGGATGCAATTATAGTAAGAATAAGAGTGTTTACTAGTGACACCTGCTGGTACCATTCATTATCAGCAGCCTATTTTCCATTAGCTACCTTAGATAGAGATATATAATGTTTTTTTTACAAATATTCATAGTTGCACCCTTGAAATGTTTTATGTTTGTAAAATCAGTAAACTTGTTTTCTTACCAGCTGCTCCTTCCTGTGTCATTTCTGTGTGGAAGGGAAAAATACACAGAGAAAGAAAACCTAATTAACCACATAATTAAGCAAAATTAAAACAAGCTAAACAAGGGATAAATGTGGATATGCATCTTACAATATTCTCATAAATGTCAATATGAATTTATCAGACAGAAAAACAGCTTTTTGAAACGAGAGCCTTAAATAATCACAAGAGCAAGTATAAAAAACATTTAATATGTTATTGATAATTCATTATTAAAATAAAGTGTTGGAGTGAATCAATGCAGCACAAGATTAATGGAACATTCCCTTAAATTATAAAAACTGCTACACACTATAACACAGAGGGCTTTAGCTTCATCTCCTCCAACACAACACACACTATTACCCTTAACTGGAGACACTGCAAAAAAACAGTAAGAGGGAAGTCACAAAGTACCCTGACTGGTCTGTCTCCCACCTCAACACACACTCTCCCTCCCTCCACATTATAATACAAACAAAACAATTAATTTAAAAGTAGAAGAAGGAGAATAGAAGATCATTTAATTTCAAGCACTACCCCTTACCTTGCTGTCTTCAAAGCTGGAAGCTCTACAAACTGCAAACAGAAAGGGCACTGAGCTACACACATATGATACTGCTGTCCTTAAGTCAGTGCCTAATGTCCTCTTACCTCCTCAGCTTTTTAATATTTTAATTTCACTTTTGTTTTGACAAGTTTTGACCGCTTTATCTTTACAGTGCACGGAGTATTAGGAAGATTTGACCATAGCAACAAGAGGAGGAGCAGCCTAACTGCAGAGCAAACTTATCCAATTATTCAAGCATATACTTGAGATTATCAGATAATATCTGATATCATGTTTAAACAATACTCTTTAATCTGTGAAGTAAACTTGTTTTGTTACACAATTCATCATCTAGAAGTAATCCACAGAACAACATTTGATCATACCTATTTTATGCGACTGTAATGTGCAGCTTTTTTTAAGGTAAAAATAGCTTATCACTTATAGTGCTGTAAAAAAGTATTTGCAACATTTCTGATTATATATATGTTTTATTTATTTATTTTTTTGCATATTTGTCACACCAAAATTATTCAGATCATTAAAACAAATATTATTACATACATATCGTTAAAATAAGGGCTGACAAGGTGAAGGACACTAAAAGATCTCAAAAACCAACACATTAAGAAAAAATGTAGGAACAGTAATTGACATGCATCGGTCTGGAAAGGGTTCCAAAGCCATTTCTAAAGTTTTGGGAGTCTTGGAACATTGGTGAACTTTTCCAGGAGTGGTCAGCATACCAAAAATTACTTCAAGAGCATAGCAACTAATCCTGGAGGTCGGAAAGAAACCAAGAACTACATCTAAAGATCTGCAGGTCTCAATATTCAACAATAAGAAAGAGACTGGGCAGAAATGGCATCCATTAGAGAGTTCCAAGGTGAAAGCCACTGCTGACCAAAAAGAACACAAAGGCTGGTCTCACATTTGCCAAAAAACATTTTGATTATCCCTAAGACTTTTAAGGCAAATATTCCTTGAGCTGATGAAAAAAAAGTTAAACATTCTGGAAGGTGTGCATCTCATTACATCTGTCATAAAACTAACACAACGTTACATCATCTCAAGAACACCATGTCAACAGTCAAACATGGAGGTGGTTGTGTGATGGTCTGGGGCTGCTTTGCAGCTTAAGGACCTGGACAACTTGACATAGTTGATTGAACCATAAATTCTGAGCTGTACCAGAAAATTCTGAAGGAGAATGTTCGTCCATCAATTCATGACCTCAACCTCAAACTCATTTGGGTTATGCAGCAGGACAATGAAGACTAAAGATTCACAAACATAAAATTACAATGTTGTTTTCTGTGGCAGGAAATAGGCTATGCAGTTCTTGTATTAGATTAAATCCAGTTATTATTTAAATTAAGATCTGGGCTGACTCTGGAGCAGATCTTCTACCAGGATCGTTATTCATTTATTTTTGGGTGACATTTTAGCCTTTTTTTCTACTTGGCAGTAGAGATGCAGACAGGAAATATTGGGGGAGAGAGAGCATAAAAGGAAACGAAGGTCCCCAGCCATACTTGAATAGGGATTATGTGGCATGCACACGATTAGACTGCCAGTGTTCTCCAGGATCTTTCATTGTTTGACTCCATTTAGAGGAGGATGATAAGAGGAGAACCCTTATAGTCCCACAGTGGGGAAATTCATTTTGGACAGGCTGCCCTTTGAGGCGCCAAGGGTCAGGGGTTTTGGTGGCTTGTCCAAGGACACCTCAGCATGTAGACACAGGAGGACCGGGAATCGAGCCTGCCAACTCTTGGGTTGAAAGACGACTGCCCTACGACTGCCCTACCAACTGAGCTACATGCCGCTCCCCAGTCCTGCACCTTCTCCTCAGTCCTGCACCACCAGTTGCTGTCATCAGAAAGCATATATATATATATATATATATATATATATACATACATAATTATGCCACCACTGTTCTTCACTGTAGAGTTAAACTTTGTACATTCAAATCAAAAGATGGATGAACTGAACTAGGAAGTCAAGCTTGTTTTGTTTTTTCAACTCATACATGAAGGAAGTCCTGGGTCAAATTGATGTAGTATTGGAGAGAATGGAGTCTAATTTCATAATTATTAGACAAATATTATTATGTAAGTTTTTTTTGGCTACAATGAGATTCAGCAGCCAGGGTTCAAGCTGCGTGTTTTTAATTTTCCTCTCTCATGTAGCTACTGGTACTAATAATTACGCCTAAATCTCTTTGGTAAAGGACTTCTTTCCAGCATTAATGAAAGTAACAATTAGATCAACTACACATTCTTCAATAAACATTGGAGCATGTCAGTACTGGTTAAAGTCTTTGTTTTAGATACTGTGTTATTACTTTAATAAAAAATGTTATTCACATCTATACCAAATGTTACAGCTATATTACAATAGCAATAAAATATTTCTGTTTTACTTTTCTGTAAGCTTCAGCAGATGGTTGCATATGCATGACCTGACACTTAAGATTATTTGTTATGATGAAAAACTGTTGAACTGTTGATTCATTTTGGTTTCCTCAGACATGTTAAGGAGACCATATAATGACACATGCTGCAATGACATATGTCACTATCATACCTCCACAAACAAGGCTTAACAAAATATAAGATTTCAAGTTATGGTCCTGCAAGGAAGAAAGGAAAAAAATTAGGACAAGTAAATCAAACTACATAATGTGTTCTTTCGACAGTTTATCAATACCATAATACCAGTAAACTACATATTGATTTATTGATTGTGTGTAAACTTGAATGGTTAAGATCAGTAAATCAAGTCATTACCTGAGAAGCAGGAACAACAACATACTTCTGGATTTCAAGCAATGCAGTATCATTACAGTTACTTTCCAGAAAGTGATCGTCATAGAACAGACAGTCCACAGTGAGGCGGACACGGGGATGGGTCACCAGTCTCCTGCTTTCAGCTACAACATGGTCAGATTTGAAGGTGTGATGCATCACCACCAGAATTGCAGGTTTACCTGCTGTAAGCACAGAGAAAACATGACCAAAGCAGTAAAAAAACTAAATCGTAGCCACAGTCTAAAATATTTTTAGATTGTGGCTATCTCTGATTAAAGGCAGTTCTTACCAGGTATTTTGTTCAGGGCTTCATTGATGTCTGTTCCAACACGTGAAGCGATGGGACAAAAAACCAGAAGGTAGTCACATTCTTCAAGAGAGTTCACTTCTGTCTGGCCAACACCTTTAAGCTTTTTAATAAAGTCATGATGAGCGTTGTTGGTGTTTCCCGCCAAGAAGACATAGAACTTTTTCTGTGAAGCTGTGGATGAATGAAGAACAAGGTTTAAGTCATTGTTCAGCTGTAGCAGAATTCTGTGTATCCACACCACCCAAACCAGATGAAGGAAAAGAAATCAGTCAGTAAATTATCTTGAACAAGACTGAACCTTTAAACCAATACCTTTAAACCATATTAGTTAGGTTATTTTTATTGTCTCCCTCAGGAGGAACTACTTTGGGACAAGCAAGGGTACTGCACATGTCAAGTCAGCAGAAATATTCTACTACTACATTGTTCTGTTTTAATCAGGAGAGTAGTCAAAATCTGGTGAATGGTCTGGTTGGGTTCATTTTGGCTGATATGAAAGATTTAAAAGAAAATGTGTTTTTCATTCTCATAAAATTGGAGTAGATGCAGAGATTTTAATTTTTTATAATTTTTCTGTCCTCCCGTCTTTAACTCTGAGTTTTGACTAATGTTACAGACTTTCTATTTTATTTAATTCTTAATAAAGATAATATAAATATAGTGGATGACTTTACCATACATATTGATGTTGACAATAACTCCATTAGCAAAATGTAATTAAACCCTCTCACTTATTTTCTTACCTGTTACTAGACAGTGCAGCATGTTTCTGAGGACTGAAGCTAGAGCAGACAGTAGAACTGAAACTAAAGCCACTGCAGACAGTAGACCTATATCAAAAACAGGTAAAGATAAATATGGGAAAAATAAGATTAGAGTGGAGCTAAATGTAAGCTAAATTAAAAGGTGTATATCTTTCATTCAGCAGCATCAAAACTAAGGTGAGAATAGAAAACATGGGGCAGGTATGTACAAAAAACATGGGAAGAAGCTAACATGAAAGTGAGGCATGACATGAAAGCTGTGACTTAGGTGTGTGTCAAAACCAAAACAAAAAAAATAGAAGCATCAAATATAAAATCTGAAGTAGAAATAAATTAATTTAAGTCACACTCACTACTCCAACTGGTATTCATGCATCCTTGCCCTGTAGAGTCCTACAAGGACGTAAGAAGAAAATAAAAACAAGAAATTCTGATACTGTTTTTTGTATCATTTAATTAATCATTTTAATCATTTAATCAGATGGAACACATTGATGATACTTGTCATTTGACAGTATATGGATATCAATAAACTGCATGTTGCCAGTTTGTTAAAATCAGTAAATCAAGTAATTACCTGAGAAACTGAAACACCAAGGCACTCCTGGATTTCAAGCCATGCAGTATGATTACAGTTACTTTCCAGGAAGTGATCGTCATAGAACAGACAGTCCACAGTGAGGCGGACATCAGGATGAGTCACCAGTCTCCTGCTTTCAGCTACAACATGGTCAGATTTGAAGGTGTGATGCATCACCACCAGAATTGTAGGTTTACCAGCTGTAAGCACAGGGATACAAAACAAAAGCAGAGGAAGAAATTAGTTTGGTTGTTGTAAACCATAAAACAAAGTGGCAAAGTCATGGGGGTTTCGCTTTACAGTTTTTTCTCCCTGACTTAAATTTTTGCTTTCTTTGTACCTCACTTGTAAGTCGCTTTGGATAAAAGTGTCTGCCAAATGACTAAGTGTAAAAATGTAAATGTAATTAATTTTTTGTTTTGTCTCTGTCAAATATTGGGAATATACAACACTGAAAAACTCTTCTGTCTGCAGTTTGATGCTGGGCAGGTAGAGTTCATCTCTATGAAAGGTAGCTGCTTTCTAACTGGAGGTTAATTTAATTTGTGGAGCACACATTGCAGAAAAATTATATTTCAAAATATTCATCAACATCTACTTCCAGAAACAGTGTCTAACTTATGATGGTTAACCCAAGCACATGTGGAAACTCTTCAGTGAAATATTTGCTCAACTGAAAGTTAATTTACCAAATCTATCATGGTCTCCAACCCTATGTGACTTTGATGAACCACTTACTCTGCCACAGACTACAAGGGCAGAACCATCTTATGTAGTTGTCTTTTTAGTTCAGATCCTCGTCCAGGTTACCTACTATTGCTTACCTACCAATCTATCCACTCCAGTAACAGTGAGTCACATCTGTTTACACTCACCTTTTACCCAGCATTAAATTAATATACATCTCCACTGTAGTGACCGTGACCCACTCGGAAGTGAAACCAATCATGACCCCTGCTTCAGTTGCTGCTTACTGGACGTTGATTTATTCAGAGTACGCAAAGTACAAACTCCTGAACTTAAGAGTACAGACTTGGCAAGTTTGAGTACGGACTCTCAGTGATAGGAGGACCCAGAACACTCAATGCAGAACTGAGGCAGCAGCATCCTTGCTCATGACGAGTAGCTTGGCTTGGCTAGATTAGCGTTTACAGTATCAACAGTGTAATTTCAGACTGAAATTAATTTATTTTAAAGGACTGTCAATATTAGACAGTACTAAATAGTAAATATTAAGTCAAATTAGAGCCAAAAAAATAATTATGGATAGTTTTAACCAATAAATATCTCTTAATACCTCTTACCAATCTAATCAAAGGCAGTTCTTACCAGCTAATTTGTTCAGGGCCTCATTGATGTCTGTTCCAACTCGTGAAGCCACAGGACAAAACACCAGAAGGTAGTCACATTCTTCAGGAGAGGACACCTCAATGTGGCCAACAGCTTTGAACTTTCTAACATAGTCATGATGAGTGTTGTTGGTGTTTCCCGCCAAGAAGACATAGAACTTTTTCCATGAAACTGTGGATGAGTGGAGAACAATATTTCAGTTAATATTGAGTCACCTGTAGCAAAACTCTGTGGAGTCACACTACCTGAACCATAGGAAGTAAATTTTTGTCAATAACTAAATTCAGCAAGATTCAACAGATTTTTATTTTAAAGTGCATCATTCACATCCCTAGCTTACTGTGACCATTCCTGCATCACTCTTGAGGCACATTAGAGGCATCATTAATGAATTTACCCCTGTCACTACATAAGTTGGTTAAAATCAGCACCAACTTTCCCAACTGCTGTTTTTGTTCTACAGTCTGTAGGCAACAACTTCTTTTTATTATTACATTATTAAGGCTAACATTATATGCTCTTTCTAGACTCTGGACTGAAAGTATATCATTCTGTACCTGGATAATTAAGATATAGTCAAACTGAAACTGGTAACAGCTCTGCACATATGAGATACAATACATCCTGTTATCCAGGTAATAAAAACATTTTATTTTGTTTGGCAGTACAAGATTAATTCATGTGCACATCCATACTCAGCCAACATCCCCAAAGTTTATTTTAAGTGGTTAAATTATTACATTTATAAAGACTGGTCTTAGTCCTGTTTGGTGTATCACAATTTTGCAATGCGAGTCTGTTTCTGAACTAAACTATTAACTACTAACTTATTCATTTTGTTTAAATTACATTGACCTAATATAGCAATTTTTATTTCAGCACATGGAACAACGTAGTGTAGTTTTATTTTTTCGTTCCACCTGAGTGAAGGCCACTTTGCTTTGTTAGCGTGCTTAGTTTTCGTGGTTTGTAGACTGAACCTTCAGCCCTAAGAAAAATTTCCTTTTGTGTTGCAATCCACAAACGAAAGTTAAACATGCAGACAGTGGTGCTCTCTGTCATGTGAGACTATCATTCGAGACTATCTCTACACTCTTTTACACATTTCATATGTAAGGGTTATGACCTCCTGTGGTTAAGGCGTGTGCATACCTCTTTAAGACACATTGTCTTTTCCAGTGATGCCTCCCACTACAAAGCATTCTCAGAGGTGTGTGATCAGTGATCAGTGATCAGTGACATAGTCAGACGCATAACATGGCCCTGTATCACATTTCCAATATCAGGTTGACGTGCAGTTTGTGGAAGTCTAAGTTTTTTTTTAGATGTGCAAGTGCCGGTTGCAATTCCATTTCAAGCCAACTGGGAGAGTACTAAGTGCTGCACTTATCATTTATACTAATCTACGTTTCTGCCTTTTTTGTTGTGCTACAATCTGCTGTGTGGACAGATACATCACTGTAATTTCCTCATTGAATTGCTTAATTCTTTCCTCTCACATACCCCTACCCTAAAATGTGTGTGTGTTGTGCAGGAGTCTGTCATGTAGGCAGCCTCCTACACAGCTGTTGTTGTCACTGAGTTTGAAAAAGATAAAAAAAGAAAAAAGGCAAGATGATGATAAACACTGAGAGACACGGAGAGACACGAAGACATTTAACAGGATCTCGTTCTGCGGTCTATACAGTGGTAAAGAGGACTTAAATTAAATTTTATGACCCAGTTAAAGATGTCAATTGGGACTTTTTCATAAAAACCTAAATATAAATATTAAAAAAAAGACTCATTGAAGTGCACTATCACCTTAAGCATAAGCATCTGCCTGCAGGGATCCAGGCAGTCTCCTCATTTCTTGGGTGGCTATGTCAGGTGAGTCATTTTTTATGGACTTCCTGGTTCACTATAATCTTCACAGCAGTGAGAACTCTCCTTAGCATTTGAGTCCATGGGCACGGACTCTGCTTTGGACAGGGATCCACATTGTCTGGCTTTGGTTGGCTTTGTGTGAGCCTATGCAGCAGCAGACTGTTGATTGAAAATTGACAGTTACACTCTGTAACTGTAGTGTCCTAAACGACACCTTGTACTTCTACCTCCTCCTGTAGTAGAAGAACTTGGTTCATATTAGGCATGCTCTGTCCCTCATGTAATGACATAGAGTTACCTTGTGCCAGTGCCATCGGTCCCTGAAACAACCTCACGTTCTTCTTCCCCCCTGTGGATATGGACATTGCTTCAGATAGGGTACACACACTTTTGTCTGCAGTGGGTGTCAGTGACATCACTGCGGCACTCCAGTGGTCTGTTTCCTCAGCAACGCCATGTTCTTTCTTCTTTGCTACTGAAGGTCATTGGTTCAGATATGGCATGCTCTGTCTTCTAATGCGAGGTCGCAGAGACACCCTGGGTCGGAGTCCCAACCTGTTACCTATCTGGCAGAGTATAGCGGTGATAGCTTTAGGGTCTAAACCACAGTGTCATAACAGCCAGAGCAGGCTTCAGCTCACCCAAGCTATGGATCACCTGACTATGGTGACCTGCCACAACATTATTGGATGTCATTTGGGTGCCCTGCTCACAATGGTGAGGCCTGTTTCTGCCCTCTTGAACTTAGTATGATGCCCAAGGGTAAAATAAGAGAAAAAAAATCTCTAGCTCTAGGCAGCTAGAAGACCTATCAAATAAAATCACTGATCACACGCCTTTAAGGATGCTATATAGTTCACGTAGTAGGCATGACCGGAAAAGCCAGCATGTCTTAAAGTAGTATCCACGTGACCACTGGAGATCATTCCCCATATGGAACATGTTGCAGAGAAAGTCTCTTCACTCAGGGAGCAAAGGTTCCAACGTAACCTTGATGTTACATTTATTTTCATTCATTCTTAGCTGGTTCAGTAGCTGTTTGTATACTGTTTGTATTTGGTTGACACCTGGTTATAAATTCAGATCTGGACTCTTTTCTATGAGTCATCCCAGTGTTCTCCACAACTGTACCCTAAATATAAATAGATGCGTATCTTGGTATTAAATTCTTTGTTGTTTGATTAAAAGAAATGGTGCAAAAAGCTATCACCTGCTATGTCACCTATATTTAAGAACAGAAGAAAGGTTGGAAATATAATAAAACTGTAGACTAGTGACACCTAAAATAAAATTGCAGAAAAAAAGTTTTTGTTATCTACCTTAGATAGAGCTATATAGTTTGTTTCTAAAATATATTCATAGTAGCTTGAAATGTTTTATGTTTGTGAAACCAGTAAACACAAGTCTTTCTTACCAGCTGCTTGTTCTGGGGTCATTTCTCTGGGGAAGGGAAAAAGAAGTGGGGAGAGAATGTTTACGTCCACATAATTAAATCAGTGTGTATATTTACTTAAAGTAGTCTTTTCTAAGTAGGCTAGCCTAAAAACACAACCTTTCAAAAGTAAGCAAGTATATAAAACAAACAAAAACATAAAAAATCTTATTGATAATACATAAGTAAAATAAAAGCGTAAATAACTACAGCACAAGAATACAGAAGGTCCTCTTAAATTATTACACTTGGGGCTTCAGCTTCACTTCCTCTAACACACAACATTACCCTTTATTGGAGGCACAGCAAAAGAAAAACACTAACTGGTATATCTCCCATGTCAACAATACACTCTCCCGCCCTCCACATTAAAACATAAACAAAACATTAAACAAAACAATTAATTTAAGAGTAGAAGAAATAAAAGATTCTTTAATTTCAACCACTACCCCTTACCTTGCTGTCTTCAACACAGGAAGCTATACACACTGCAAACATAAAGAGTGCTGCAATACAATCACAGGATGCTTCTGGCCTTAACTGTCTAATGTAGTTTCACCTACCTCAGCTTTTCAATATTTTATTTTCACTTTTGTTTCGACAAGTTTTGGCTTCTCCCCTTCACCACTAAACAGGAAATGTACGAGTTCACAAAGATAATACGTGACCATGGGAGCATAAGTAAAGAGCAGCCTAACTCCTGAGCGAACTTATGCAATTATTCTAGTGCAATACATGAGATTCTCAGATGGCAGATTATAGAATGTCAGCTTAAATGATGTTCTTTATTCTGTTAAGTAAACCTTTTTTGTTATATAATTCATCATCTAGAAGAAAGCCACAGAGGGCAAATTTTGATCACTCTTCCCTTATGCAACTGTAGCATGTGCAGCTTATTATAAGGTTAAAACAGAAGCTGATTATGTATAAAAAGGAAACAAAGGAGGAGAGAGCATGAGAGGCAACAGAGGTCACCAGCCAGACTTGAATAGGGATGATGCAGTTATGTGGCATGTACACTAACAATTAGACTGTGTTCTCCAGGATCTTTCCTTCTTTGACTCCTTTTACCATCTCTTCAGTCCTGACTACACCACCAGTCACTGTACATATAGGAAGTCCATTACATTGATTTGGTATTAGAGATATCAGAAACAAAGGGCACAATTATCATGTAGTTACATTTCTTTATCATTGATGTACACTTACAGAGATGTTTGACTGTGTTTAAAATGTTATAAATGTATTGTTTGACTAAATACACCACGTTTCAAAAGTAAGCAAGTATACAAAACATATAAAACATTAAATACCTTATTGATAATTCATTAGTAAAATAAAAGCGTAAATAACTACAGCACAAGCATACAGGAAGTCCCCTTAAATACACCACTACAC